>BJFM01002142.1:0-12500 GCA_016586285.1 Arothron firmamentum | reverse complement strand
GCGGAGCATCAGGGGTTCCCTTCACAATTTTCATCTCCTTTCAGGGCACTCACCACCTCCTTCACACAGTGATACAAGATGTTCTTCACCTGAGAGAGGAGGAGGAGTAGCAGGAAGAGCAGAAAACCTTTTAAAATGGCTAACAAATTACATCATTGTTTTTCTGTAATACAAGAATTTCTATTTTTAACCTAATAGCATGAAAAATATCATTTCAATTGTAAAAAACTGACATTTTCTACACATTAGCCTAAAGTATTGAGAATCTGGTAAAAGGTAATAGCAATAATAATGAGAAAAAAACAATTCAGAAATAATAGCATAATACAGTATATTACTTGCAGCAGTTATTTATCCTCTGAAACATGAATATTCAAATATTCAGTATTAATGTTTAGAAGTTATAATGATAATTGCATGACATCAAATTTTAAATGTGATGACAGGTAAAAATGGATAAATATTCATTTTAGAATATCTGTCAACAGGTTTGTTTTCATATAGAAATGATAGAGTTCTCGATCACCTGGAGTTTATCCTCATAGTTGATCTCCTCCATGCTGGACCGGAGTTCCTGGGTCAGGTAGAAGCCTTTGGCCACGTGTTCCGGGGACACAAAGTCATTGATTACCTGAACACAGCTGTGGAGGTTTTGTACCTGAAGACAAGAACAGGAAGGAGTCAACAACAACCTCACATCAGCTTCAAGAGGAACATTTTATCCATCATAAGCATTACACACGAGAGGAAACATCTTAGCTGCACTGGCTAATTATTTACTGAATTTACCATTGATTGGGTATTGGATCAAAATATATGATGGACTAGGTTTTGGTCGTATTTGAGGTATAGAAACTTCCAGAATTAACTAAATATCAAGCACCACCACCACAAAATTAAAAAAAAACAATTTCCACATTTTCTGGATTCTTTTATATCAATTTATTAACATCATTACAAAAAAAAAAAAAAAAGCTTTTCTAAAGAGGAGAATGTCAAAAGAGTCCAGACATTCTAACGTGTCTGAAGGATGCTGGAGAAGTTCCCCTAGAACTGGAGTCTCTTTATGTTTGGGCTTCTCCAGTTCCACTGAAGCTTTGTGTTTCATCTATGAAAGTGCTCAGAAGCTCTTGTGTTTACCTGATGCATGGCCCCTGCTGGGATCATGACGGAGTCTCCTAAGAACTGGACCACGGTCCAGCACTGAACCCCATGTTCATCCAGCAGCCGCTGCCGCTGCTTCCTGCTCAAGTAAAAACTCTGCTCTCTGATTGGGTCTTGGTCCAAGGAGACGTCCAATCCCTGTTCCTTAGAAAGCTAGGATGTGTGTGCGTGTGTGTGTGTGTGTGTGTGTGTGTGTTGGGGGGAGGGGGATTGAGAGAATATGTGGGCATATTATTTCCTGTAAAAATAGCTATTAACTAACCAGAGCTTCACAAATGTGACAACGGATAATTCAACATGAAAGTGCATCTGCATTGGGGTTGCTGTGTTTACCTTGCCCAGAAACTCTTGCATGTTGTCCATGTCTTTGTTGAGGTATATGTGCCACAGAGCCCCTGGTGTCTCAGTCGAGTCTTTCAGTCTTCTGCGAACCCCCTCGTCTAGGTCCTCCTCCTCCAAACGTTTTAACACCCCTTAATACACATGATAACATGCTCAGCAGGTTCTTTCTTCTTTAGAATTATTCACAATAAGTTCAGTTCATTCCTGTCCAACATACTCCCATAAGGGACAACTTTATGACCAACTGGACTGAGATCAGGGGAAATTGGTTGCCATGTCAACACCTCAAATTAATTGTTCTCCCCCTCAAGCCATTCTGGAGCGATTCATGCTTTGTGGCAGAGAACATTATCCAACTGAAAGAGGCTACAGCTGTCATGGAACAGCAGCCTGTGCTCTGCAACACTGCTAAGTATGCACAGTAACATCAACGTGGGCGGCAGAACCTCGAGCTTTAACCCATGGTGCAGCCGGGTATCATGGGATTCCTACAATGATGTAAAAACGAGACATGACCAATCAGGCTAGTCCACCTCCGCCCGAGGCTCCGCAGGCTAGTTCTGACGCACGTCAGAGTTGTTTGCGATGGTTATTTGCATTTGCCGGGCATGGGCATTCTTAGTGTGGATTCGTGGTGCAGCACAGCAACATCTTAAAAAATGCCAAAGTAATGACACTCCGTAGAGATTAAAATGCAAATAAATATCATTGAATAAAAGTATATCTGTTCTTTACAGAAGCATTTTGCATTCACCATTTTTTCATTCATTTTTGTTAGGTTTGTTTTTGGTGTAATTATTTCTTTTTCTGACTTAATTTCCTTTTGCTTTTTTGCAATCTTGTCCATTTTGTGAAAGTAAATGTTTTCTCTTTTTTCGTGGTGATGGACAGACTATCTAATAACTGCTGAACCTGCCATAGAGCAGCAGCATGGTTTCAACAGTGCGCGCACGCGCGTGACTGCGTCAGGGCATCAACGCGTCTGCTCATCCACAGTGGCGCCGATCCTGCCTCCGTCATCGTCCTCCAGACGCCATTTTTCCGGGCTCCTTCAACACCAGTTTTCATGCTTCCACACAGCGCGACCTTGTTTAACCTCCACCCCAGGCTCGAGGGGAACAACGTCCAGCTCGAACACTGTTTCGTTTCTTTCTCAGGTTTCTCCTCTCAACGTTTGACTTCTGTGGGCGACGCCTCTGAAACATCAATGTTTAATATTTAACATGTTACTGACCCGCTCAGTCGTACGCTGGGATTGGACATATACGAAATTTTCATGAATCACACGTGCGTCTTTTCGCACCATGACTCCTGAACTCTGTGCATGTTTCTACGTAACACTGATAAATGAGGGCCTTTGTATCTAGCTAGTTTGAATCTAGCGTTAATGTCTTAACAGATTCGGGCGACTGAAGCTCATCTGTTGGACTTTTGTCTCCACAGGTATCAATGAGCCCTGACGGCCCATGACCAGAGTAGGGTAGTAACGAGTTACAGTTACACCGTCACATTTACTGGAGTAACTAAAAAGTTACGTCTAAGAGTAGGTTTACGGTACCATAACTTTTACTCTTTTTTTTGCCAGAGGTTTACCACATGGCTGCTTCACCAGTAAGATAGATGTAGCAACAATAATCAAATGACTCCATTTTTTGTAGCAGCAAGCTGTTTTGCTAATCAGATGCAGCAATGCAAACGTGATCACACACAAATCTAGGTGGAATTACCAACAAACTCTTCAAGTGTAGCATATAGAGAATAAATAGGAAAAATGGCAGAGGCAACTGTCTCCAAGACAGCTTAACTAAACTTAGGTTTATGGTGAATAATGGATTAAATCTGTTATTCTTTATCCAAACAAGGCTAAGTTGCGCTTAACCGCAGCAAAAAAAAATTAAGGTACAACTCAAATGTTTCCCCAGGTTAGAGGTTACGTTTTTATACACTGAAATGTTGGTTTGCTTTGGCAGATAAAGAATACAATGCGTTATGCGTCGCTGTTCTTTTGCAGCCTGATATTTTTCCTCAACAGAGGGGTCGCCCCAACAAACTGAAGATGTATCCAGAGATAGCAGACTCCCACATAAAATAAGTGTCTTCCTCTTCTACTGAACCACTTAAGAAGAATTCACAATGCTCACAGATTCCCTCACTGGCTCTCGGAAGGTAACACTGGCATCTTTTGACAAACTTGGAATAACACTTGCATGTGAAGCCAACCAACCATTAGAACAATCACTGACTTATTGTTATTTTCTATCTGAGCCCGCTGTGGCATTTGGAGGGCAAGTGAATATACAGTATACAATATGTCCTGTCACTGGAAGTAGTTTGCACTGTTCTAACAGATATAAGCAGGTATGAAAAAAGGCTGTAAACTAAGAATGATTTCAAAGATGGAAGAGTTAATAGTGAATAGTTTCACCAGTAATGCACTGAACAAACAGACTGCCTTCCTCTACAGCCAAATATTTCAAATTTTGAATCAGCAGTCCCGAGCACCTGCTGCCATTTTTCTGCACTCCAGTTCGTGGGTTTTTGTGCACAGTTGAGTCTATTGGCCTTGATTCCATGTGGGAGGCATGGCTTTTGGGCTGCAGCTCTTCCTTGAAGAGCAGAATTCTCCAAACAGTAGATTGGGACCCATTGCTTACTGCCGGTCCTGAGCTGATGGCACTGCTTGACGTCTTCCGATTTTGAAGGGAAATAAGCTTGTTGTGCAGAACTTCAAGTTGTACTTTTTCAGGTCCAGTCTTATGGCCTTGACCTGGCATGGGGGTGTGGAAACAAATGATGGGCGAGGAATGATGAGTGATAACTGAGACCTCCCTTTATCATGTTGCCTACAGGGGACGTAGGCAATATCGCACATTAAACCCAAGGTACACTATCTGTCATATTGACAAGATTGGCCTCAAAAAGCAAGGTTGCAGATGTTTCACACCTATTCTGGCACCACTGGCAATATTTGGTCAACAAATTAGTATGTTACACAATGTATGTTTTGGCATTCCAGAAGTCCTCGCACCACTAGGAAGGCAAAGTCCACCTTTAACCCACAACAAGCTCATCTTTAATAATTCCAGACAATACCAATACACCACCTCCAATTTCCACTGCAAAAGTGGCACGAAGCCATTGTGTCATGTTATTAAATTCACCGGATGTTGTTTGTGATCTGAGCAACGTACACTGACGTGTCGTGGAGACGTCGTTGCTGAAAAATCGAAGCGACTCGTGGCGGGGGACTCTGTGTTTGCATCAGTGTTGCCTGGTGCCGCAGCGCTGCTGTGGTTTATAAACACTGCTCACCACTGCTGGAGTTGATGATCATTAAGTGCCGGCCATTCTACCTGCCGAGGGAATTTACTGCTATTTTGCTGCCAGTTATATACATCCCTCCCAGCTCCACCAACAACAGGAGTGACGCAACGAACGAACTCCACCAGCACATCAGTGAACAGCAGACGACCCGCCCTGATGCCTTCCTCATCCTGGCTGGGGATTTTAACCATGCTAACCACAAGAGCATGTTTTCACAACTCCATGGACATGTCAACTTTACCACAAGCGGTACCAATATCCTGGACAATGTTTACACCACACACAACGGAGCCTATAAAGCTACCCCCCCACTCCCGACCTTGGCACCTCAGACCATACAAAACGGTTATGCTAATGCCTGTATACAGACCGCTGGTTAAGGTCCCAAAACCAGCCAAGTGTGGCCAGAGGGGTCATCAGAGGCGCTCCAGGACTGTTTTTCCAGCACCAACTGGAGCATGTTCAGACAGGGAGCCACCCACAACAACACCACAGACCTCCAGGAGTGCACAGAGACCGTCACTGCCTACATAAGGAAGTGCATGGACGATATCATGGCCTCCAGAACATCTCCATTTGGGCCAATTAGAAACCATGGCTGACAGGGGAAGTCCACATGCTCTTGAGGGCTCAGAACACTACCTTCAGAGCTGGGGACGAGGTGGGCCTAAGGACAGCCAGGGCCAACCTGTCACGGGGCATCAGAGAGGCCAAGAGACAGTACTCCAGGAGGATCGCTGACCGCTTCAACGACAGCAGAGACACCAGGAACCTGTGGCGTGGGGTCCACACCATCACAGACTACAACTCCTGTCCGCAGACCTGCGACAACTCTTTTTCTCTGCTGAATGACGTCTTCGCTCGCTTTGAGGCAGACAACAACACGCCAGCACAGAAGATCCCTCCGTCTCCCAACGACCAGGTGCTGTCACTATCTCCGGACAGTGTGAAGAGATCACTCAGAAGGACCAACAGAAGGAAAGCCCCGGGTCCCAACGACATTGCTGTTCGTGTCCTGAGAGACTGTGCTGAGGAGATGGACATCCTCAACACCCCGCTGAGCCAAGCCGTTGTCCCGACGTGCCTCAAAGCCACCACCATTATCCCGGTCCCAAAGAAGCCGTCTCCCTCCAGCTACAACGACTACTGCCCGAGGGCACTCACTCCCATCATCATGAAGTGCTTCGAGCGGCTAGTCATGCATCACATCAAATCCATCCACCCCCCACCCCCACCCCCGCAGTGGACCCCTACCAGTTTGCATATCGGTCCAACTGCTCGATCAACAATGTTTTCTCCACTGCCCTCCACTCAGCCTTCACTCACCCGGAGACCAAAGACCCACACGTCAGAATGCTGTTCATCCTCCAACAACTCATCCTCAAACTACTCCGGCTGGGTCTCAACACCTCCCTCTGCAACTGGCTGCTGCACTTTCTGATGGGGAGACCACAGGCAATTTGGGCCGGCAGCAACACCTTCAGCACCATCATGCTGAACACAGGGGCCCCCCAAGCATGTGTGCTGAGCCCTCTCCTCTTCACTCTGCTGACCCATGGCTGCACCCCTACATCCAGCTCTAGCCTCTTCATTGAGTTTGCAGATGACACGACTGTGGTGGGTCTCATCAACAACACACTCATCTCAGGACTGCACTATTCACTTTACCCCTGCTCATTTGCACTATTATTGCTCATATACCCCATCACTGTGTATACTGTCTATACTGTTCATATACCATTAGTTTAGACTGTCCATATTGTATAGTATGTATAGTCTGTAGACTCTATAGACTGTATATGCTGTTCATATACCCCACAGTTTAAACTGTATATTTTTAATTGTAGTTTTTAAGAGTTTTTTTTTTATTTAGTTAGAGTAGTTTAGTCATAGTAGTTTTATTTTTTATTACTTTGCTGCACCGTGGGTCAGAGAGGACTGCAATTTCATTTATGCTGTATGTTGTGCATGTATAGCATATCTGACATTCACGATGACTTTGACTTTTTGACTGTTAACTAATCCATCTCATGTCTTTCCATAAGACTACGTTGCCCTCCCAGCACGTGAGCATGTCCTCCCACACAGCCTCATATTGATGACTCACCAGTTTTTGACAAGACTCCATTTCCTTTGGCCACTCCAACATACACCAGGACAGAGACAACGTCAGAGACCTCAAGGTGTAGGTTGGCAGTTCCAAAGTCTTGGTCCTGAGATGCTGCAACACCTACAAAGAGTAATGTAGAGGACAGTTGTTTGAGAGAAGGAGTGATGAATTCTTCCTCAGTGAGGGCCTTTTAGCCCACGCCAGCACAGGACTTGTTTGACTGTGGATAAGGTCATTCTTTCACCATTTACAGCCACTATCTTTACAGGGTCTTTTTCTGGGATTAAGGTCTTTTTGTAGCAAAAAACCCAAAAAAACAGTTTCATCTCTGGGACATAGATGCTGCCTTTTTCTTTATACTTGGGTATAATTGATTTAACACATGAATTTAGCATCTTCAGGAATCTGGAAATTGTACCCAGGGAGGAACCGCATTTGTGGGGGTCCAAAATTCTTTTCCTGGGTGCATAGCCGATTTCCTTTGTTTTTTCATGATGCCAGAGAAGAAAATAATGTGTCTGAGTTGCATTAAGATATATCCACACCTAAACTAGACTGTGGGCAGTCCAAAAAGAACCCTCGCCCCCCCACTGCCCATTGGCAGGTACATTCAGGGCTGAACCCTCCCGTACAGAAAATTCCAAAGGTCATAGTATGTTAAGAAGCACTATTCAAAGTCATTCTGGATAAACCTGTCTTCTTTTTCTTTGATCTTTGTTTAATTGTTGTTCTTTTTTTTTCTACTGCTTTTTCCATGTCGTTGAAGTTTACCATTTGTTCCTTGTTTGTTGTTGGTTCTTTCTCTCATCATTTGTGTTTCCATGAGTACAATGCACATGTGAGCTTTGATCCCATTTCGACAATGCATGTCCAACTGCTAGCTGCTTCCTGTTTTATCTTTCTATCTTTGTCAATTGTTCCATGTTGTTTATTCGTTCTTTCTTTAATATCTGTTTTTCCCATCAGTATGTGGTCACACGCTACCCACAATCACAAGTCAGCTTTGATCCCAATTTGTCAACGTACAGTATGTCAGAGTTACGGCCACTTCGGTTTTTATAACACTTCTTGGTTTTTACTTATTTTGCGTCCTTGCCATGGCCACGCCCTCTGATGAATTCTTAAAAGTTTCGCAGTTGAATATCGCCCATGTCTCTAAATTATACGGTTCAAATATGAAGACGATCTGAGAACCAGGAGTTCATTAAAGTAAGAGGTAAGAAAATGACCAAAATTAGGTCAAAATCGAAATTTCAATTTTCAAGTCCAACTGGCGGATTTCCTGTTTGACTTAGAACATGTCTCAAAGTGACTTTTTTCATCTTGGGATGTTGCTTCTAGGTAAAACCAAATCCATGGGCTTTCCTTGGAACACGTAGACATGTTCTGCTGCAGAGCCATTTCTGCATGCCTGTTTACAGAGGTCGGTGCTTGAGCCCTAATAATATTAATAATTAAGTTGAAATACAAAAGAGAGAAGGAAATGAAATTCCTTTACCATAGGCACAGCTTAGTCTTGGTCCCAAGTCTGGCCTTACAAAGAAGGATGGCAGGTAAGAAGCCAGGTTGAGATTGCCCTCTGGATCTGAGTATTCTGGCAAAGGCAGGTTCTTCATTAGGTCATCATATCTGAAAAACACGCACAAGATTGCTTTTAATCACTATTGCACTTTTACACCACCCATGAAAGTCAGCTATCATTCAGAAATTAGATTTATACCAATGAAAAAAATCAAAGTAAAAAAGAAGAGTCCCAACCTCGAGGGCATGAGGGCCATGAACTCCTCTCCAGATGGCCAGTCTTTCAGCCTGTAAACTATAGGTTCTCCATCCTTGGACTTGGGCCGCTCTGTAAGATTTGTATCGATTTTTATCGATCTTTTATACACCATAAAGCGGAGAGACCACACTATTAACTAATTAAATAAAAACTATGAGACCAACTCACTAGTGATGTCTTCAAATCCATCCCAGAACTCCTTTATTCCAGAGTTGGACACCACCTGGTCTTTGCAGTTGAGGAGGTCTCCTTGGTGGTCCGCAAACTCTTGGTTAAAGGAATCTGCTTTCCACAGACTGGCATTCAGGCGCTTATGGATCCCTGACACCAACACAGGCTGGACAAACACAAAACCATTCATATATTTGCTGTTACCACTCAGAAGAGGCATCACTAATTGTGACAGTCTGGTTTTTATTGACCGCTGCATACCTGTCCTTGTTTCCAGCACTCTCTGAACAGCTTCCAGTTGTTCTGGTTACGGTGATCTTTCAGCCACAGTAACTGCTTGTCGTTCAACCAGCAGAAAGGAATAGCTTGATAGAGACTGGTTGATTCATCAGGCACTTCTGTAACAACTATCCCCAATTTCTTCCTCTCTGATTTAGCATCTTCAGTAACAGCGGAGACAGAGTTGCTGATGCCTTTTACAATGGTCAGAGGTTCATGTTTGACTGAGAGCTTGCTGCTGATGTTCTGGCGGCTGGCAGGTATTTTATTTTCAACAACTGAAGCAATGATGTCATCAAGTATGTTGGGCATGGTTCTCCCACCTTTTCCAGTCTTTAAAAAGAAAGGATGGTTCACCTAAAAATGTCAAGTTCTTGTGTCATGGTGTAACATTTTCAGTGCATTGCATAGGTTTAAGCTAAATTTCAAAATATTTAGCCGAGGGTTAATATAATTTCGCACTATGTACTCATAAATCAATAAACAAAAATGTGAAATTCCATAGCATGCATGACCACACCATATAAGGCAGAGTAACCAACTAAATTATCTTCTAAACAAAAAGTCTGATCAGAGCAAAAGCATACCTGTGATGCAGTTGAGTAGACAGGTGCAAAGGCAATTCCGGCATCAGTGGAACCGAGCTTAAGCTTTCCTGCTGTAGTGGTGAGCAGGTCTCGAAGAGTGGAGCCCTGCTCTGTACTGCTGGCCACCAGTGAGGTGGCCTTACACTGCTGCAGGACCTCCAGGCTGTCACCTTTTTTCTCTTCCTTTACGCATTTAGCTAGTAACACTGACTCTTTGTTTTCTGTTAGAGATGGGAATTTTATGATGAGTGATAACAAATACTCACAAAAGGAATAATAACATAAAAAAAATTAAAATGAGAATTCAAGCATCGCTCATACTTCTCCATTACCTTTCTTTTCCTCCCTGGATTTCTGCTCTGCTAGGTCAGCCAGGAAGTGCAAAGGTGACTGGGACTCTGGAGAGTTAATGGGCGAACTTTTGGGATCGCTACCTGCAGTGCTTCCTCCGCCACCGCCGCCGCCATTGGTCTCTACTTTCACCCCACCTTGGTCCGACTTCTCCTGAGATCCCAGCTCAGATTTCACTAGTTTGTTACTGTGGTTTAGGACATTTTGTAGAACCTGAAAATGTCATGATTGATAGGAGTGGACTGTAATTGCATATGTCATCAGATAAATGAACAAGCAATAGGGGAATGACTGGCTAACTAATGCTGTTATATTAAGAACACAGGTGGAGATAATCATTACAGTACCAAGAAAAATACATAGAATAATTCAGAAACTGGAAGGAAATAAAAAAGATCAACTGCATGCAAGAAAATGGTCTTTAAGTCTAAGAGGAAACAGCAACGAATTTGCAGCAGATCTAATGCTGCTTCATGTTCAGACATGAAACTACACTATAGATAGATACAAATAAGATTAATCAGAATACCTGTGAGACTCCATTAGTGGTTGGCAGTTTGCTGACGAAACTTTGTTTGTTTGGGCAAGGACAGTAGGATTTCATACAGTATTTTTCCCTCAAAGTGTGCATGGATTTCACCAGTTCTGTCAGGACTGAACATGAGATAGAGGCAACAAAATTGCATTGATTCAGTTAAAAATATTCTACAGAAAAATTACCGTATTTTCCGCACTATAAGGCGCACCGGATTATAAGGCGCATAGAATAGAAGCTACTGTAGTGGCTGCGGTTGCGTTATCATCCACTAGATGAAGCTGTGCTAAAGGAAATGTCAACAAAACAGTCAGATAAGTCAGTCAGTCAAACTTTTTTTTACCGGTAATAGAATACAAACCAGCGTTCTGACAACTCCGTTCAATCCAAAACAAGTTCGTGCATTCACAAACCGGCACCGTACGGACCAGTAGCTCTTATTTGTGCCGCCCTCATTGAAAACAATATATTTCCAACTCCATTTGTCACGGTTCAAACAGTTATTTTTTCCTCCAGGTAACGTCAGTGACGTAGTATTTTCACAACACAGTTTATCTTTTACCAACGGCAAGGTTTATCACGTAGTTAGTGCATTCACAAACGTGGAGGGGAACTTTTCCCCGATTCAGTAAACATGTAAAACAGTGCTACGATAAATCAAACGTTAGTGCTAATGGTGTGGGACTGGAATTCCCTTACATTTTTAACCGCTGTTACTTCGGCCACGCCCCCTGACTACGGTAGCCACAATAAACCAATATTGATCCATATATAAGGCGCACCGGATTATAAGGCGCACTGTCGGGTTTTGAGGAAATTAAAGGCTTTTAGGTGCGCCTTATGGTGCGGAAAATACGGTATGTAATTTAGCAATTATGAGCAAATAAAACATATGTGAATATGTAACATATATTGTGGATGTAAATCTGAAAATAAGACATCAACAGAAGGGCCTTGCGTGTACTGTACCTGTACCAGGTATTATCTGTGTTGGCATCAAGTGTTTGTGATCATGGGGTTGACCTTTGACACACTTCAGCCAACTGTAGAGTTCCTTATCTGGTTATACAGATGGAGAGATAAGTCATGCATGCTCATACCTATACCATATATGTTCTTTTCTATAGAAATATCAAATTACAAAGATTAAGTCAAAATTTGATATGGCAATATCACTATTTTAACAAAACATCTATCCCTGGTTACGAGATAAGTGACTTCAGTCTTAAAGGGGACATAAAACACTAGAACAAATGCTAACCATAACATAGATGTACATATTTTAAAGCATAACGCTGAAATAAAAAATCTGATTAATCAGCCGTTTTAAAAGAAATCTACTTTTTATATGTAATTACATTGAGTTTTGGGGGCATACTTGTCGCCATCTAGATTTTATGTCACTGCTTACGTCACGGGATTGGTTTCGGGTTTCGGTTTCATACAAAAACACATAGAATAAGGTCGAGCAAATGTCGTTTGACGTGGCAGAACGTGAAAATTTTGGATGTAAAATCCAACGGCTTATGCCTTTGAGCCACTGACAAGGCGGAGGGCTGACAGATAAGTTTTTGTGGAGGATTGTGGAGGTGCAGACGGAGACGGCACAGAGGAGCCGCAACACAGACAACCGACTCCCAGAACTACTCAGCTGATGGCTCAGATCCTCATCCAATTGAACTAATGAATTCAATTAATAAATTGATAACTAGTTAAACTAATGTTTGTTGGCTTTGTAATAAAAACATGCCGTTTTTCATCATTACCTACTACTAGATAATAGAAAATAATTAAGAGAGCCCATGGCTCACTGTCCCTCAATAAACCCAGAAAGGATCATCTGGTTGCAGAGGCTTA
>BJFM01002141.1:111497-134903 GCA_016586285.1 Arothron firmamentum | reverse complement strand
ATGTGATTGAACAAGTTTGTGTGTGTGTGTGTGTGTGTGTGTGTGTGTGTGTGTGTGTGTAGGGAAGTGAAGAAATGTTGGTCAGTTCTCACATCTTTACAGTAAATTGCTGTTTCAGGTGTTGAGATCTTAGTTTTTTTTGTTGTTATTTTTTAGATCTTTATTCTTACAGAAACCAACTAAATTTGAGTTAAGGCTCAAAGTGCAAGCGAGTACAGACGTCTGGTGACCGGCTGTTTAACACGAGTCGAAGTTATTGTTCAGAGTTGGCTGAGGAATGCAATAGAATGTGACCTAAGGGGAAAACGCACAGGTTTGCACACTTCCACAGTAACAATCACACAGTCTCCGCCCAGGTTAATTTTCTGCCTCTGGACACATTTTAGCTGTGGCTACAGCAACACATGTCAGTGTGTTTACATTTCCTCTTTTCAGTTTTGCATGGAGCCATTTCTGTCGCAAAACCATTTGTAAAAAAATGTTGTAATCCACATGTCCACACTGAAATTTGTACATTTGTTACACAGCCTGCAAACATGTCATGAGGTCCGTAAAATTGCACATATATTTGCAAACAAATTGAGAATCCAAGCCTGTACACAGTTGTAAATCTGCAAAAGCTATTTTTTCATTCCATGCAATTTCTTAATTTGGCCATTAATTTAAAATTTGGGCAGAGGATAAATTCTTTGGCACCAGACCTTGGTTATTTTTTGCCACAATAGTGATACTTTCCCCCAGAGAAATTTAGATTTGGGTCTAAAAATTTCCTTTGGATTCGATTAAAATTTTTCCCTGACAATTTTACACAGGTCTGTCAAGTATATGGAATAATAACAGACGATAAAGAAAGCAAACTGTCAGCCCGGACTCACAAAACAAAACAATTTAATTCTACTCTTTTCTGGAGAATTGCAAAGAGAAATTAAGTGTTTGCTCAGAAGGTAAAAAAAAATTACCCAGTCCAGTGAGGATCACACAGCAATTCTAATCCTAATTTAGAAACAGTCTAATCCATTATTAAATGCTGTCTCACTCTGGAGACTTTGTAAAATAACCACAAATTATGTCTCTGAACATTACATGTTGACACATGCAAATGATTCCGGTTAGTTTAGATGGAATTAATTTGTGTTTTGTTTGATTTTACTGACTTATATACTTTTATGTATTCAATGTGTGGAAAACTCTTTAAATGTATGCCATTTTTAAACACATTCCCTTTTTTCTTTTCATGTGAATCGCTTGATAGTGCTGATGTCAGGTTTCCTTTGGGCACACATACGCTTACACACACACATTTTGTGAGCAAGTATAAAGGTGTTTACATCTGTGTGTTCACAGCTCCATCATGCTTTTCACAACAAAAGAGGTGTGGGTAGTGGGTATTGCTGTGTTTTTATTTATTTTTTTTACACTTGCATCAGTCTGTTGACTCTAATCACATAACGTACAGCTTTTTTAAAAAAAACAAACATAATTCTGCGCCATGTGTGCCTTAATCGCATAAATGCTCAGCTTAAAACAATCAAAAGCAGGCGGATTTGGTTTTCAGGCTTCTGCATTTACTTGTGTTGGAGCATTATGATGCATTTTAATGTACAGATCAGTTGCCTTTTCAGTCTTTTGATCTGATCACACTGTGTGGGTTATCCTGTGAAGTTTAAATTGTATTGTCCATTGAGAACACATATCACGTTTTTCTCCTCTTCTGTGTTGTATCTAAGCCTGTCTGCTGGTTGGCGGTTTGGCTTGTTACACCGTCTCCTGTTTTTTTTTTCCCTTAGAATAGCTCACATGCTGGATTGCAGATGCTACCAGCCATATGGCACTGATTCAGAGCAGCACCCAGCAGGAGGATTCAAGGATCTTAAGGAGGAGCACACTGGGACTTCATCTTCCCTGTCCTTCTCTATCTGTCATTCACTGAAACCCCTCGCGTCTCCGTTTAAAAACCAAAAACCTGAGGAATTAATGCAGCAATCCGACCTCCGGTGATTCACTGTCTGACATTTGCAGGCGAAGCTCTCTGTTTTCAGTCCGGTTGGAGGTGTTGGTGCCTTCTCTGGACCGTATCTCTCCTGGTACTGTCTGCCCATAGCGGCAGAGACATGGTGTGAATCATCAGGGCCACATGAATCCTTTAAGAAGCTGTAGCGTTATCTCGGCCTGTTTTGGCCATTGGCGCTCAAATTGATTACAGCCTGAACTGCTCTGTTGTTACAAAATCAACATTTTTGCAAAGACGTAACCCGGTGATATAAATATTCACCCCCGGATCCGAAGCTGAATAAGTGAAGCAGCATTGATAAAGCAGACACTGTCTCACTTGCAACTTCTCACACCACCACAGGGAATAAAGTGAAAAATCTATTGACTGATTTTTTTTTTCTCTTCCAGGCCAAATCATATTCCCTCTTCATCTATGTACCATGCAACACTTTGCGAGTGGCCTCTTTTTCCTGTGACACAGTCTCAAAGGTTTTCATGTAAAAACCAGGATAATGTGCACATGCCCTTACACAACAGACACCTTTGTGGTCCCACACAGTAAAAAGGCTTTAATCTACAGTATTTTATAACTGAAAGTCAACAGCATTTTATTAGGCAGAGGATAATTTTGACCATCTTTTGTAAGATTGCTCTTATGTAATTTCAATTACTTTAAACTATTCAACAAAACTGATTCGGCTTGAATTTGTAGTCACAGTTTATCAACCATCTTTTTCATGTTGGCATGAGTAACTCATCTGCATTAAAAGAACATCTTCGTTTGGACTTTGACTGGTGCTGAACAGCAGTGCAGGGGTCGCAGACGTGCGCAATAGACAATCTGCAATCTAGAAAGTGTTCTCTGATCTTCTGAAACTGACAAGTTGTGTCCTGCAGACGCACATATTCAAACTTTCAGGCTGTGCACATGCGCACTCATTGGTGCACATACCTCTGTGTTGTTGTCTCACCAGACATGGATGATGTGTGCTGAAGAAAAACATTTCTTTTAGATTTTTTGTTTTGGTTTTGTGGAATATCACATACATACACATTATAGTGTCAACGTTTTGCACTGTGAACTGGTCAGCCTTCCATTTTCACCTGCTTTAGCGAGCCACAACCTTCTACACTTTTGATATATTTGACAATTCAGGATATGTCACAGCTTTATTTATTACAGAGGACTTTAATTTGCACTACGGACACATTTTTGTGAGTATTAGCAAGACCTGAGGCGCCATTATTCTATATATTTATGAGTAATATTCTTTTTTTCCACGGCCTACTATTCAAATGAAAACTACATATCATAGTACAACAGACAGTTTCTGTTTTAAAAATATCTGTGGTGTCCCCACATCCTTCCTCCAACCTCTTATGTTTCTCAGACATTTTCACACGGTGAAAACGTGCTTGAATTATTCTTTTATTGTTTCTATTTCTACTCGAGTGTATGGTGCATCGTTGAAAAGCACTAAAGTCTCTGTTTTGTGTGTGCATTAAAACTGCTAAACAACGGCCAGTTAGAAATCTTCTCCACCACTTGTGCCGTGGTTTGTTCTGTGTGCCTTTACCTGACTTAAAGGTGACAGTTTTAACAGTGAAAATAAACCTCACCCTCATTAAAGGTCTCTTTTTTATTTTTGCAGTAAAGTACATGCGTGAGGCCACGCCGTACGTCAAACGGGGCTCCCCTGTGTCGGAGATCGCCTGGGAAACTCTGCCTCCCGAGTCCCCCCGTCTTGGCACCCCTCCCATCACCTCATCCCCCATCTCGAACCCCCCAAGCCCCCCAACTCGGCCCTCTCTGTCTCTACAAACTGACAGGAGGTGCATACCACTCAAGATGTGTTATGTTACCCGAGCCATGACCACGGCAGACCCTGAGAACAGGTAGGAGACACTCGCAGAGGCACCTCTTAGTGCCAGCATCCTCCAGCTTTCATTTTCATTCTTTCAATCACAACCAAACACATGTGCAGTGTTGTTAAGATTAAATATTTAACGGTAAATGGATTGAGGTAAAATTCTGCAGCTGGGACAAAGATTGTGTGATTTTCTTTGCAAGTGTGTTGGTTTCGGGTAATTAGAATAATCATCACATGTCAGAATGTAAAGTAAATGAGATGGAGAATGAAATTAATTAAAAGCACGGTTAAATGTCAAATGATCCAAAACCCCAACAGTCACCTCATTTAAGAACATTTCATCCTCTCAAATAGGCAGAGAGTAAGAAAAGAACTTTATGTGAGTGTCATCGACTCTTTAAACTACACACTTTACTTCCAAATCGGAATACTTTATTAATCTCGGGGAGGAAATAGTTGTTCAGTGAGTTCAGTTATTGCAGCAGCCTGAAGATGATCTTCACTCAGCAAAGGTTAAGTGGTTCTTCTGTGATCCTGAGCTCAACAGGAAGAAAGACAAAGAGTGTGACTGGTGCCTTCCGCCTCTCTCCCTGCTGCTGGGATTACCCAGCGGTGTCCTTTTCACGCTCCCTGAGGCCACTTCCAGTGTTTCTTAAAAACGGACTTTTGAAGAATAGTGCTCAAATAACCCAGCAGGGGGTGGTCTGTTAGAAGGTGTCGAGTTAATTGCTTGGTGCTATGACAATGGCCCAATCAAACAGCATGTGGGGGGCGAAAAGGCGATTTACTGTTTCAGATTTGTTGGCGTCAGAGTCTGGAAGCGTTCTGTCCTCATTTCTTGCTTGGCATCCCTTTCACTGCACCGTTCACTGCATCCTTCACTGCCTCTCATCTGTTTTGCTGTTTTCCTATTTTAGCTGTAACATTTTCTTTTGTACTCATTTGTGTTTGCGCCTCCTCTTTATCTTCCCGCTCATGTCTGTCTTTCCTTTCTCCGATGAGGCGTCTGTCCTTGTCCTTCCCAGCTTCCCATGGCTTCATTATCTGCCGCTCCGTGTCCGTCCACCTCCATCCACTTCCAATTATTATCTTGCACCTGATTTATTTCTCTTCACTCCCACCACAGCGTTCAGCATCTGTCATCCTGCCCCTCCATCCACACGTGTCCCTCTCTGCATATGCATGATTTTTAAGAAGTCTGAGATAGTTGAACCTCAATAAACTTCAAAGCGGCAGACGATGGAGCAACATCAAAGTCAAGCGGCAGAAGTGCGAAGTCGCCCCACACTCCCTTTTCCTGTGTAGACATTGTTAGTTGGCTCTGTGCTGCCGCTTTATAATGTAACCGCTAACACAAATAATCACCGCGGCGAAGGAAAGTAGCGGCCATAGACGGAACAGATGGTTCCCTGTTGGCTAAGAAACTTTTACTGACAAAAAGAAAGGTAAATTGGGTCCACGTTCTTCATAGATTTCATGCAGTATGAGCACAAAATGAACAGTTTCAACTCTTTCAGCACAGAATGCGCTATACACCAGAGATGTCAGAGGTCACAGTCGCACTGAGCTAATTTGGTTACACCTTTATCAGTATGTCTATTGTCAAAACATGGGAAAGCACCAATAACCACTTTATCATCCCACATTTTTGTAGCCTTCCGTTAGCAAGTGTATACTTTCCCACATTCTTCACACCTCACAGTTAACTGTGGAGCCAGGGTGTACATTGAATATTTTCTGTCACTGGAAAAAAAAAATTTAATGTCAGAAAAGGTCATTCTTCATTTTGACAGGCGA
The DNA here is from genome assembly GCA_016586285.1 of Arothron firmamentum. NCBI lineage: Eukaryota > Metazoa > Chordata > Actinopteri > Tetraodontiformes > Tetraodontidae > Arothron > Arothron firmamentum. Next base: position 129,243 of record BJFM01002141.1, on the reverse strand, counting down.
CAGACGGCGGTCCACTGTTAGGTGTAACTGTATTTTCCACCCTGCCAGGTCGGTGCGGAGCGCCTATCTATAATCTTTTATCTTGGTGGCTGAGGGTTGGATTAGGTTCCTGCTAAGGCCTAAAGGCAAAGGTAATGACAGTTGATCAAAGCCAAGCCAGCACCATGAAGTCACCAGGATTTGTTAATACATTTTAGTATTTGTATTTTGCCATATTGTATTTTTCATATTTATGTTTAATCTTTTTGGTGGCTGCTGCTATTACATCAGTCTTCCACCATTACTGCAGAAAAATAAATACCTGCATAAACTTTATGACTGTATTCAAGTTTAGGAGTGAGAATGAAAATGAAATTAAATAATAACTAAATGCATCAAATGTTTTATTATGATGAAAATATTAGACTCTAAATGGCAGGTAATAATGGCTGATGATGTCATTTTTTGTTGTCCCTTAAAAATGACAGCGAGGGTCATTGACAGACTGGGGAGTGGTGTTCACAGTCCAGCTGACATTTGTGGTGGATTACATTGATCATCCTGTCACAGTGCAATGTTCCGCAGAGAATCCGTTAATCCCGGTAGTCATGACAGGTTGAGTCGGGCCTAAGTGACCCCCGGTGATATTGCTCCCCTCCCAACATGACATTGTGTGCTACCACAGCCTGTGGTGAGAGGTGTGACCCCTCCTGTGGTCTGTGGCCATGCATCAGGAAACAAATGGAAACAAAAAGTACTACCTGGCTAGATGATCTTTTCATTGAAAATATTTATGCCAGAACTTTGCTTTAAGAAAATAACCTAAAATATATTAAATAAAGTGTGAGCAATTAACCAAAGCCTTCCTGTTTACAAGCCTCATCATCCCTCCCTGTAAACCGAGAACTTTATTCCTCTGTGTAGAACTGAAAACAGTTATGATCATAAAAACTGTGCATATGTGAAGAAACAGGTTTTAAATGAGCTCGGTGGAGTTAAACTTTCACTTTTATCGTCTATAACTGAATTTACCTGGCAGCTAGTTTTACAGGGAACAGGGGTCAATATTTCATGAATAATTCTTTGCTTTATAAGACAATGAATCATGCTTAGACAGAGATAGAGGAGAACTTGAATGTATGCAGATAAATATACCTTCACTAGACTTTTCATTCTTTGTTCTTGTCCTCACAGGCATTTGATCAACATGCGAATATCTAGTAAATGTTTACAAGAGAGTACAACGCTTGAAATGTGTTCGTGTTACTTACTCCATGAAACTTGAATATTTTCCATCATTATGAATAATTTTAACCAGACTTCTCTTTGTTTTGGGCTCTGGAGTTGAAATGATTTAAGAGGTTTTATGCTAAGCGAAGTCTGAACTATCTTGTTTTTTGTAAAACACATTTGTATGCCACGCTTTCTGAGGTGTTTTATTTTTATTTCAGCAGATATTAAAATGCGCAGATGCCTCAAAGGAGAGACAGAGGGGTATGAAATGAAAAAAGGCTCAATCTGTACAGTGATGAGAAGAGATTTGGAATGACAGAGAGTGAAGAGAATTGTAACTGGGCTTTACAATTAATGTCACTTTAGGGAGAGAAAGATTCACTTTCTGTGACGTTGGGGACGGCAAATAAAAAAATTAAAGGATTACATTCTTATCTCGGCGTGGATTAAAAGGCCGTGGAGAGATGGGATAAGTGTGGTGAAGGGGAAAAAAGGAAATGAATTGAGAAGGAAAAGGAAAGGCACAGATGAGCTGCAATAATGACAAAAGACAAGAGTCAACTCAAGGAGAAGGTGAGAGGCTTTACTGCCGCAGCGGATGAAATCAATCTATTTTTCATTTTATTGTAAATCTTTGTCATGACCGCGCAAACGTGGTTTGAACGTTAGATTTGAAAGATCCATGTGTGTAAAAAGAGGAGATGAGTCCTGACAGAACCAGCATGGGTCCTCTCTGTGTGACGCCTTTCAGCAGCACCTTAACCTTGAAACTTTGAAAAAAGCCCTCTACCCTTGGTATTTAAGGTGAAACAGACTAAAAGCTGTTTTAGTTTTATTTTGTTTGCTTTCTACCACTTGTCAATGTTAGGTTTCCTGCCCTGCAGTGTGTCTGCTGTGGTATTAAGTTGTTCATTCCTGCTAGTACATTTTTATTTTAAAGCTAGTCCTACACTATACCAAAACCAGTAAATCCAGTATTTAGAATTCCCAAAGTGCAGAAGTGGGAAAAGAAAACATCTGTAATATACTTTCACTTTGAAAGTCTGCACTTGTATAGATTCCTTAGTGTTTTTCTGTTACTTCTTGTTAATGAAAGCAGCTGTACACAGTCCAGCTGTGAATCGGAAGCATGAAGTGTCAGCATTTGGTCACCCGGGAACAACAATGAGTGACTGAACAGATTACCCTTCAAATCCTGAGGAAGAAGTATAGTTTGATCAGAAAATTGATTGATCATTAAAGCAGACGCAGACTTAAATGGTTCCATACATCTGCTCCATCCATCAGTCATCCTGTCGGCGTGCTCTCTTTCCTGCAGTCGCCCTTGCTAATGCATTGCATCATCAACTTAACCCCGAAATCTTCTACACATCACCGTCCCCTCCAGCAACATGCACATCTGGCCTTTCAACAACCCCCTCCTTCACCCTCCAGAACTTCCCTTTGTCCTGCCTCTTAATCACCCAGTTCTTTTACAGGCAGCACTTGTGCTTTAAACTCGCAGAAGCACCTGGAGCTGATTCATCACATTCGTCTGGGTCTTTCCTGCTCCTACGTGAGTGCTGACTCTTTGAATAAAGAAAGCAGCGAAGGAAGCTGGTCTGCAGCGATGAAACCACCTCGCTTGTTGGAGTTGTTTCCATTTTAAAGGACCGGGAGCACCTGGACGCTGGGTTTCCTGTTGACAGACACAGCTGGCTCAGGGAATGCTGCCGTTTTCTGCTTTTTTAGTTGTTTCTCAAAGAGAAGAAAGGCCACACAGATACGACATGATACAATAAGAATGCACTTTAATGGTGCATATCAAAATTCAGCCAGATCCCCCAATTTTTTTTTTTGCCACTTGCAACATAGAAACTGTATCTGAGGTGACTTCAGTGGCAACAGTGTCCACGATAACGTGTGATTTTTGTTCAGGGATAGAATTCTGCACACTTTGTTCTTTAATCATTGCCAGCAAAGCACAAGCAGACACTGAAGGAACGTTACCTCCCTGGACTTTAAACCCCTTGAGTCAGTCATGCCTGAATGCCTGTGTGGCATTCAGGTTTATTTTAATATCAGTTTCTCAAATATCAGTTTATTTTAATATAATGCTTTTGGCCTCCTCTTTTTCTCCTCGTCGTTCAACCCCACCTCAATGCAACTCTTTAGAGGATTGCTGCTGCAGGCATGACTGCAAACAAATGAGTAGTAGCTGTATTGATTCGGCAATGTGCAGCGCGCCGCTTTATGTGCTTTACAGGCTGCAACATGTGCCTTTTTAAAATTCATATACACTGAACACACAATCAAAGAGATACTCAGTGATATGGAGAAGCGGCGTACACAGGCATTCCTTTTAAAGTTTGCAATATTCTGATGTGATATAAGGGGATTAGTTATGGAAATTTAGTGGAAGACAACATATGTGCCACATGGTCCACGGGATGCAAAAGCCATGCCGGTACCGAGTATTGAATTACGATCAACTTAAATTTGAACGTGCTTCGTTTCATCGTTCGGAGTGCCAATATTCAAGTGGATGAGACAAACAAGCATCTGTTAAGGCTACAACCTGAAAGGATAACCTTTGCTTAAAAAAAATAAATAAATAAAAACTCAAGTTCAGATTGAACATCAGTCAAACTGTATCTGCGTGATAAGGCTGCTAACATTTTTTCAGTATTCAAAAGGAATTTATTCATCAAGGACTGTGCAGTATAAAAGTCCTAGCGCCCATCTGGCGATAAGAGAGAGGTTAAAGCTGTTTTAATTTTTCTTATCTCCTCCTTCAGACAACTGGAGCTGCACTCCCCTGACACCAGGCACACTGTGGTGCTGCGCTGCCCTGATCAGCCATCTGCCCTCTCCTGGTTTGCTGCCATGCACTCTGTCACATCTTCTCTGGCTCAGGTCTGGCTTTTGTTGCACTGATTTTGCGGGCCGTTTTGCGTCAATGTGCGATTGGAAACTTTGGCTCCTCGGAGTTGCTTTGGATGTAATTCATCCCATGATCATGTGCCCTCCCCCCGACAGCGGGCGCTGGCAGAGGTCGTCCAGAACACAACCAGGATGGGCATCGCTGGCAGCAAAGAGATTCGACATCTGGGGTGGCTGGCGGGGAAGGTAGGAATGTGTGCTTTGTTTTGCATGATGCCGGACATTACCTACCTGTACGCAGTGTGCGTCTGGTTACAAGGCCACTTTTCAGAGAGAATATTGATTTTTGAAATTCGAAATACCAATAACTGTCAGTAACTGTTGCCATCTTCTATTCATTCCATCTATCCTGAGCTGTCAATAGATCCAAACAATTCAACCGAACGAAGGCAATGTGTTAGCCAATTAAAGGTCGAGGGCGGCGTGCCGGGCTGCTCCATCCATGCAACCAAACTACCAAAGGACTTATGTCTATTTTGCTTCTGGTTATTGACCCAGAAGCACACTGCTTTAAAAATAAAAAGTAATCGCAAGATCTCGCAGAAGTGCATCCTTTTTTAATCCCCCCACCCATCGTATGTTTTTTTTTTTTCCCCCCAATGTCCCTTCGGGGGCTCTGCAATATAAGGATGAACTGCCTCTTGTTAGTGAGAGAAAATGATATTACAATACTCTAGGAGTGGCCACAGAGCCGCCGTTCAGCCTGAGGCAGATAAATGTTGGTTAAAAAAGTCTGCTCGCCTGAAAAAATGCAGTGCACCCCCTCTTATTTGTTTGGATGGATACATACATACTTTTTTATCTTTCAGTTTTGACATAAGATGCTTCACAGCATAAACATGTATTTGCATATTTTAAGTCCATGCTGTACAAATACACACAGATATTTAAGATATTTAAATCATTTCACACACAAACACACATGCACACGTGCACCCATGCAAACCAAGACTGTGCTGATATTTGATTGTTGGAATACAGTACAATGCTGTTACTTAGCAACATATTCTACGTACTGTATTCTTGTTATGTTAAAAGAGTGACTCTTGACCCTATAAATCCCACAAAACGATTGGCTGAGGCAGAACTTCAAAAAGAAGCTTAGGATTCCACGGCTGGGTTACAGATAAGCTCTCATAATGGGAATAGTTATGGAGCATTGTAAAAAGGAAATACCGATGCGTGCGGGGATGTGTGTGTGTGTGTGTGTGTGTGTGTGTGTGTGTGTGTGTGTGTGTGTGTGTGTGTGTGTGTGTGTGTGTGTGTGTGTGTGTGTGTGTGTGTGTGTGTGTGAGATTAACAGTGCATGTTTAAAGGGGAAACCGATGGGTTTTCTCACCTTAAATGGGTAGATGAGGAGGCACAGCAAAGCAAATGTGAGCATCTGCAGCTACACAACAAATGCCTTTGCTCAATTCCCCAGTGGTTACACCAATGTATGTGCTGTATAGGTACTTTACATATGGTTCAGGAGAAGGACTAGAACAGTTGTGTAATTCAAACCACTCTGCTCGTATTTGGAGCCTTTTAAAGCTGAACATAAGCACATTTGAATTAAGTTCAGAGTTCAACATTAAACACTACACTCACTTCAGGGCTGTGATATATGAAAAGGTCTTAAAATAATCTAATTCTGAAATAGTTCATCATGTGCAATAAATTATTGCTTCTGCAAGTGATTTAAATGCATACCTACTATACAATCCTTCACATCTTCGTGTTAAATCATCATATTGGCTAACTGCAGTTTTTTTTAAGATCTTTTCATATTATTGTTGAAACAAACCAGTATTTTTGCTCAGTGTTTTTGATTGGAACTCCACATGAGTGTGTATTCCTCTGCTGGTGCTACAGACGGAAAGTGAGAAACAGAGCTGGAAGCCGGTGTTGGTGGTGTTGACGGAGAAAGACCTGCTGCTGTATGACAGTTTACCACGGAGCAAGGAGGCCTGGCACAGCCCCGCGCACATTTACCCGCTCTTAGCAACACGGTAGGGTCCACAGGCATCTGTTGTTTTCTGTCATATTTATCCTGCAGGGAACAAAATAGATGTTTTCCATTTAATGGAACTAAGTAGGGCAAATGAAGTACTATAATGGTTTTGTGTTTTCTATATCACTGGTGTGTACCTCATAATATCATTGCAGGACTTTTGTAGGGCACAGCAGTAACGTGCAGATTTTTACAATTTTCAGGGTTTTTTTTCCCTCAATAAAAATGTCATCTTCCTCTTTTTTTCATCCAGCCTTGTTCACTCCGGCCCAGATCGTGGTTCCCCCCACTCTGGGACAGAGCTGTTTTTTGCCACGCGGACTGGCACGCGACTTGGCATCGAGGCTCACCTCTTTCGGGTGGAGACCACCAAGGACCTGTCCTTGTGGACCAGACACATCGTCAACGGCTGCCATGCCTCAGCTGAGATGATTAAAGAAGTCACAACGAGTAAGTGCTCATGAAAAATAACAGATAAATCCTCAGACTTGGTGCTGTATAACATGCAGAAACTGGACATTTTGGTGGCATGAACAGAGATTGGAACAGATGCGAGTTGTGCAGGTCACTGAGCTGGGTACTCTGATGCTTCCTCCCACAGGTTCAGGCGTACTGCAGCAACACAACTCCACAGAGGTTTAACAGTGAGCGAGGCTAGGTACTGCCTGTGGTCTTTCAAGCCAAAAATAAAATCTATACCCAGTGCATAAAGCGTGATGTACGCGACACACAAACTCACATATCTTCTATCTTTGTGAGGATTCTCAATGCTTGCCAAGCCCCTTACCCTAGCCTTAATCATCCCAAATGCCTTAATTTTAACCTAAGCCCAACTCTAACCTTCACCCTAAAACCAAACCAATTCTTATTCCTGTAACAGACCTTTGTGAGGACCAGCCAAAATGTCCTCACTTTGCAGGTTAAATGCTTATTCTGCTCCTCACTATACAGCATGTAGAAGAACACACACACACACACACACACACACAAAGCCGACAAAGGCTATCGTTTTACAGTTTTTTTGTAAATCTTCCATATATGCAGATTTGGACAATATGCTTACTATTTATAGAAAGGAATGTGTGTGTGCGTGCGTGCGCACGCGTGCGTGTGTGTGTGTGTGTGTGTGTACTGTTTAGCATTACGTATTGGACATCCAGGGAATTCCAGTGAATACCCCCACCCCTCCTTCTCTCCTTTGCTCTCCTCCCTCTGCAAGCACAAAATGTCCTGGGAACTGCTTGCCTCCCCTGGGCCCCCTGTCCCTCTCAGTCGGCTCAACCTAAAACTCCACGCATAACGTACCGAGCTCCAAATATACGCCACAACGCTTCTGCAATCCTGTCGGGGTTGTTTCTGCATCAGCTGTCACCGATCAATCCAGTGTTCTGTCAGACATCGCAGGATGGTGTCTGGTGGGCCTGTGGTGATGTCACAGCATTTGACGCGCCTTCAGCACTCCTGTGTGTTTGATAAAAATCTAATTTTGTTCGTCCTAGTTTTAAAACAAGGACATGTAGTTTCGTTTCATGGAACAATAGTCTTTGTTGCTCAGTACTGACATGAATTAACAGCATTTGAATTCCTATAAATGTACCTTTACCTTTAGTCTGAGTAATTTAATGAACAAATGTGCTGCCTATTATCAACTATAATCAAGCCGATTCAGTGCTCAATAAGAAAAATAGCATCCATGCCTAAACATGCAGTTTAGATGTATAAAAAATGTAGTGAGCATTTATTCATAAATAGTGGTGGAACATTAGTCTCCATAAGGATAAATGCAGTAACACATTTTTATCTGTGCTGTTTTAATTGGACACATGTGCCAGTAAAAGGCATCAGTCCCTCCAGAGAGTACCTAACCACACAGACCTGCTCATTCTGCAGCAGATGTGTCCTGCAGTCCTGTGCGCGCTGTAGTCGCCTACGTTGAGCAGTTGTGTGCTTCAAGGAAAATTGCTCAATTCATATTCACTAAGTCTGCGTGGCTAACGAACCTCAGTTTGGAGCCGATGGTGCCGTAGCCATCAGTTTCTAAATGCGTACTTAAATGATTCCCATTCCAACCGTGCTGTCGGCCTGTCCGGCTGGTTGTGTGAGCGCTGTGAGGGATCAGCAGATGTGTCGCTATGGTAATAGGAGGCCGTCTTCAGAGCATTTGGGAGGTATCTTTATGATAAATTACATTAAGCAGCACCTCCAAAGCCCCAGAACTGCTACTAAGCAAAGCCTGTTTTGAGCCATTTTATGTCCAAGGTGGAGAATAACAAGATATGAAAGATCTGGTCCTGACACACCTACAGCATCGTTAAAGGGGTTGTTAGCGTTGACAGCTGTAAAACTTTTTCAAATTGTCATTGGGCCAGACTGGGCCTCCCTAATGAATGAGTAAAGAGCCAAATGGCTTCTTAAAAAAGAAGCGATTCCGGCTCAGTGTTTGAGGAAAATTTACCTTGAAACCTGCTGTGATACATGAGCGCAGTGGGACGCTCCCAAATCTTTTCTTTACCTGCTGCTAATGCAATTTAAGTTGAAAACAAATGATGGTGGAAGAAAAACTAAGTCTTCGTCCTGCACTAACCTCTGCATTCCAACGTGTCCTCCATTCACTCCCTCCTTCTGTCATTCAGCATTTTCACTTTCTGCCCCCTCCACTCACCCAGAGGGGCTTTTGTTACAGCCTGAAAGCCTCATTCTTTGCGTGCGTGCTTGTGTGTGTGTGTGTGTGTGTGTGTGTGTGTGTGTGTGTGTGTGTGTGTGTGTGTGTGTGTGTGTGTGTGTGTGTGTGTGTGTGTGTGGAAACCCTGCCTTACCCACAGATCAGGGTTCTCAAGTGGAAGAAAAAGATTTCAGCTCTTGAGTTTCACTCCACACTTTTCAGCAGCCGCTGCTCCTGCAGCATCGTTTGCGGGCAGGTTGTTCTCGGGGCCAGAGTGTGTGTGTGTCGCTGCGTTCCGTGATCATTGTTTTCATTATGTTTCACAGTTCGTAAAGAAGTAAAAGACCTTAATGTAATTAAAGTAGTATCTTCACGGGGACACAGACGTCTCTCTTGGTGGATCGTGTGGTTCTGGTCCTCAATGCAGTGGGCCCAGATTTGATTTGGCTCATTGTATTTGCTGCACGTCGGTCCCCAATTCTCCCAATGGTTTCTAAAGACTGGAAAAAAGCAGAAAAACAACCTGAAGTTTCAAGGACAGAAGGCTCAGCAGATACATCCTCTCCACTGATACTGTGAAAGAACAAAGTAAGAGAGAGAGAGCGAGAGAGAGAGAGAGAATGGTGTTAATGGTGATAAAATGTTGTCAGCTGTTGGCAACACCAGTTTGTGCTCCTTCTTATGTAACATTTTGAGATCTTCTAATTATCCCTGCAGCTGCACATTGGGCTCCGATTCCACATTGTTTGTCTCAACCTGCTCCGCAAATTCCGAAATTAAAAAAAAAACAACAAAAAAAAACCTCGTCTGTTGCTGACAACTGCTGCTATCTGACAGTCATCCACGTCAGTTATTGCACCGCGTTCGGAAACGCCGTTTCTTCCTTGGAGTGTTTTCATTATTCTGGCTGTCTGCAGAGCTATAATAAGAGAAAATCATAGCTTTTTATAAATGTTTCAAACGTGAGAGGCATGTCATGATTTGCTCAGGCTGTCTCTTGGCTCTCTGCAGCCCATTGATCTGCAGTTATGTGCAGGGTAAATTTAACACAGTAGAATATTTGCCTACCGTGTTTGAGGACGGTCATCTGTGTGTGTGTTTCTTGCTGTGTACACACTTGCAACCTTGGTGTTGTGATCACTGTGAGATACACTAAAGAGTTGGGCAGGTGTGTGTGTTTGGGTTTGTGTGAAAATTTGGCCAAAGAGAGCAGAAACAGGCCACACATTCCGTACCTGTATTTCAGGTCACGCAGGTTTTGTAACATACAAAGGACATGTAATATCTTAAAAATGTATTTTTTTTCTCTCAGCATTAGCCTACTTTGACTCACAACCATTTACACACACGCAAAGTCACTCTCCCTGTTCTCCCCCACACACACACACGCGCATCCTGTTCAGGCTCTCGGCAAACAGTGCAGAGGCGACAACTACCTCTGGTCTCAAACAGGCCTGTAAATGAAGTTCTTCAACCTGCAGTCAAAAAATCAGAAGGATTAAATGCTGCTCAATCACACCGTGTGGAGAGGGAGGAAGGTTTGTCATTACCGCGGTGCAAAGAGACGAGGAAATGGGAGAGTGGATAAAGATAGTACACTTGATTGTACACCATGCTTTCAGTCCGGCACTGTAATGTGAGAGGTGAGGGAAAATGGTGAGAAACGCCGCCCAACTGGTAAATTGCACCGCACGTTTAGTGGGCCTGTTTGCATGAGCAGAGAAGGGTGAAATAATCAAGCTGTCCAGCTGACATTTACATGTGCTCTGCAAGGTACAGTTTCAAGCAGTGCCAATAAGCAGTACTACTAGTACTTCACTCATTACTACTGCGTCACTGTAGCTGAGGGAATAAACACAGGCAGCATCGCAGGTTTCTGCTGGTTGCAGCTGGACGTCGAGTTCAGCTGACAAGATCTTGGTTTTTGTTGGAATCTGGAGTGAATCTTTGGAAGTTGGAGTTCAAGGTTCCATCACTGGTTTTTATCTAATAAGTCCCAGGTATATTTATGGTCATGTAAACAGGCCCAACAACGTGTCATCTTTAGAGATGCGGTGTCACCAAAAGTTCTCCACCTCGGTGCACATCCACTGTTCTCCTCCGTCCAGCTGTTGATCTTCACCCTGAACTTTTTTTCCCCCCTGCCTAACAGCCCACCAACCATTCCAGGCTGCCTGCCGCCCACACAGTGCAGAGAACAATTCCACTCTTTTTGTCCTCTTAAAGATTTGCTTCACTGTGGCCAATTCTTCACTCGCTGGGACACTTGACCTGCTCCACACGCATGTCTAAAAGAGGCCACAAACATGGCGAAAACATGCAAAATAATATGTGAATTGTGCTCACGAGGGAGAAAAAAAACTACATGTCAGTTCTTCTTCCCAGGTTGTCTATACCGTGGTCAGGAGTGCCGGCTGGTCATTCACTACGAGCAGGGTTTCTCCGTGCTGGCTGACCCCACGCCGCTGGGAGGCAGGGAGAACGGCGAGGAGAGAAAAGCTGCCAATGTTGCTACACCCCGGGTCCTCCTGTCCTACCCCTACGAAAAACTAAAGATGTCCTCAGACGACGGCATACGCATGCTCTTCCTCGACTTCGGAGGGAAGGAGGGAGAGATCGTGAGTGTTTCTTCATAATTCTGTGGATGAACGTACCGCATATAACACAGCAGGTTTAGGAGTTTGTTTAAGCCTTCGGAGCAAAAATAGAAGGTCTTTGGCTTCATTCAGAGCTCATGAGATTACCCGAGATTGCTGCGGTCACATACAACACACAATAAATAGAAGAAGTTAACGGTGGGGGTTGGGGGGGTTCCAGAAGCCCTTCTGGGAAATGAAACTAAACAGAAACTGCAGTGACATTCTGACTGAAAGCGGAACAGCAGAGCGCAAATCAGAGCACTTCATCACACAAAAAATCAATCTTCTGCTACAAAAGTGAACTACACTTTTAAAGAAATCCACTTTTTTCAGCAACAACAAAAAAAATTGCCTGTCATTCAGTCTAAGAGATTTAATCTGTAAACAGAGTGTAGAGGTCCAGCCTGGGTTTCAGGAAGTAATCTGGGCCGGTTGTTGGTTAACAACGATCGAGCGTGAGCACTCCGGTGCTGTGTTTCTTGTTATCTTTCTAAAAATCGTCCTCAAACTTATCTGACATTCTGATAGAAATTCTGTTATTATCTAAGTCTTATCGTTTCTAATCCACATACGTATGCACGTGTGTGTGAATGCAGATTGTGCTGCAGGAAGATGCCACTTGGATTCAAACCCTCTGCTGGCTACCAAAGCAGAACAGATTTCAGTGTGTGTATCACCGCAGAATCCGAGCGCAGCCGTAGACGAGGCTTTCTAAAAGCCCCCAGGCACACACGCAGATCTGGCCGACGGCTCATTAGTTCAGAATTTCCAAGTGTTTTTTTTTTAGAGTTCTGACTCCGCTGTTATTAGCTGGCAGAGATGATGCATGTCTAATGTTGTCATGGCGATTCACAGTTTATCTCAGAATACAGAAGACATATTTCAGAGCTCGGGCCGACCCTTTATTGTGGCGTGGAACAGAAACAATAAAATAAATAAGCGTCTACCATTCTGGCACGAGCATGCTGGAACTCTCACAATGCTAATATGTTTGTACCTAAACAGCACATCGCTAAGATATAAATGTTTGTGTCAGCACAAAACACTCTGCGGCTCTACAAATGTTGCATTGATGCCATCATTTAGACCGAAACTGATATGGAGTCTAGGCTAGAGATCCGACGCGTGGAAACCTCGGTGATTTAGGAAAAACATTTTTTTTTCCCCCATTTCATACATTTTAGACATGTTGTGCATCGCTTGGTCTATAGATATAAATTGTCTCCTTTTTCTCCTCCAGCAACTGGACCTCCACTCATGTCCAAAGCCCATTGTCTTCATCCTGCACTCCTTCCTCTCTGCAAAAATCTCTCGTTTGGGTCTGGTGGCCTGACATTGCCAGCACCACAGCAGGAGTGCGCCGCCTTTGGTCTCAAGCTGAGTGAATGTAGCATCCATCTTTAAAGTGAAGAAATGCACCCGGCCTGGTTCTGCTGGCTGAAGAACTGCAGAGGACAACCAGGACCGGAGGAGCAGATGGATGATGAACCCACACTGGTTCTGGACAGCAGATTTGGCATCAGTGTCACATCTAGGGTTAGGTAGGACTGGACATGTTTAGCGTGGTTGAGATGAATATCCTTTAATTCAATTGAAAAGGCACACTGCCTCCATTTAGCAGATCTATAATTTATTCACCGTTGGCTCTGAAAGGACGTCCTGAATTTCTCCCGGTCGTTTTTCTTCACCATACACTTGACACTGCAGAAGGACTTTAAGCATTTGTCTTTGTTAGCGTCCTCCAGATGTCTTGTTAGCGGTGACAGCATTCATCATCAAGGTGCAACCGTCCACGCAGTTTTCCCAGTTTGACAGCTGACTCAAATTCAGAATGTCATGTTGTTCTTCTAACAGGTAACGGCAGACGTCCAGGTGTTTCAGTCTTTAACTGGTTCTTCTGCTGTCTGAAAAAACTTGTAATGTCACTTATTAATGGAAGTATTTTTTTATAATTGTATTTAAATTTCCATCACTTTGTGAGATATTGTACCACGGATCGCCATCAGCCAGAAAATACTGTACAGCAGCAATGATCAGTGTATTTTTTTAAATGTTAGGGCGAAACGGCTGATCCTGCTCCGTTCAAAACAAAACAATCATAATGGCGAGAGGTAAATACTCATTTTCTTATGTATTTTTATTTTTTTTAATTCATTTTAATTAAATAAAATACTAGGAAAAAGCAGATGCAGACTATAGATATAAAAGACATTTTTAACCCTGGAGGCTTGTATATCTATAGTCTGCTTCTGCATCTTTCCCGATGAGCCCGTAGATACAGTAACGTCCTGATAAACACCCATCTGAGACAACTTTGCCAGAGGTTACAGTCATGTTGCGTTTTCTGAATGGTTGTTGCAAGAAGCGGGGGGAAAAAAGAAATAAACCTGGTGATAACGTAGGTATGCTTCCATGATGACAGCAAAATCAATAAAACAACAGAGGTGAAAAATCTGATACAAGTGAAGCTACGGGGGAAAAAATCCCACAAGATTCTTCTTCTTTTTTTTCGGAGAAACAAATTCAGAGGCCAGAATAATTTGTTAATTGTTGCTTCTTTGTGGATTGTGGAGGGAGACTGTTAAATAAGAAGTTTGCAAGGAAATAATTCTGCTTCTTTCCTGCCCTTCACCCAGTTCTGCATAAGCTTCCATGTGACCTGCTGGCCAGCTCTGGTTTGGCTGAAATTGGCTCCTAAACCTGTGAGCACACAGGCATGATTATCTCCTGTTCAGGCCTTCTGTGCAGGTGCGTTACTGCCACCTCAGAATTCCAAGGCTCCACTGAAGCCTTCATCATCCCTGATCCAGCTGTGCAACGCTGGTCATTGACTTTTTTGTTTGTTTGTCTGTTAGTTTTTAACAATGCCTAACCTTTTATGCTCATCTGTGCACTACAGCTTTGGGCCATTTTTAACGCCTTTACTTCTCTGTGGAAAGTCAGTTGTTCAGATTGAAAACACTGCCGCGATCACATATTTTCGTGTACAGTATTATTTTTCTGTGTAGCCATCGTGGGAGTCTGAAGTCCTGCTTTAGTGTCCTTATCTCATTATCTCTGTTTTCCTGATGTCATGCTGCTGATCAAACGTTTCTCTGCGGCTCTGGTGCCTTCAGACCATGGAGAGGGAAATGCTGGGTTGTTTGTGGCCCCAGCAGCGCGGCTCCTGCGATGGCTGCTTCGCTCTCGGCTTCGGCAACGCAGGTCCTGTGTTTGCCCCTGTGTCAAACACGTCCAACCGCTTTTCCCACGGACACTGTGAAGAACAATTTACGCGACGCGATCCCGCCATTTTGTTGACAGGCAATCGAGCTGTTGTGAGACGAGGCTCCGGCGGTGGAGAGAAGCTTTATGAGCAATCTGCTTTGATTTGTAGAAACACGCCACCAATGCCTTTGGCAGCTGCTGTACTGTCACTCAGACTGATAAAGCGTAGTTTGAACTCAAATGATGCACATAAATCACGTATTTAACAGAAAGACGTTTCTTTTTATTGTCTTAAAACCTGTCAATCATTCCACAGCGGATGCAGAAGCAAACCCCCATCAATTCAGTCACATCAAAATTACAGCACTAATATAGCATTTATTTGCTAATTATACTGTTTTAGAACTAGTTTATGTGTAATTTCATGCTTTTGCTTTTTCCACTTTCTGAATTATAACGCTGTAAGACTCCGCTGCGGTGGAACGCGAACGGTCACTGCTTCATTTCAGGGACCATTATGACGAAAGGCAGCGCGCTAATTTACTGCAGATTAGTGACACTCGTGCTTAATTGAAGTAATATGTTGCAAACCAGCTCAGCAGAAAGGCTTCATTTATCCTCGGCTAAAAAGCCTCTGCATAATTGAGATTCGGGCAGCTCTTTGCACCATCCGAAGCCTTCGCCATCATTTACAGTAACTGTCAGATCCACAGAGGGACGCACGGATCCACTCAAGCTTGCTCCTCGGGGCGAGGACTTCCGACCTCACGCGTGATCATTGTTGCAGAGATTAATAGATATTGTTTGTTGTTTAGCACCCCTCTGCTTATCATTGTTTTCATCCTGTCCTGGTTATTATTGTCTGTTTTACTCGCAGTGGGACACTAAACACTGAGCAACTATTGCATCACGTAACAGGGGGAAAAACAATATATCCTCCATGGTTGGGATTCTTTCCTCATACGGAGGCACAGATGAGAAACCGCTTGTTACTGTCCTAAAACCTACAAATCTGCACAGGGGGATGCAGCCGACCTGACAGTTTCACCACCGCACAAACCTGCACGAAAGAGGAACTGATGGATCCGTCAGCAGTTTCTGTCTGAGGCTGGGCAGGGGCCAAGGCAATGAGCAATCAGCCACACTTGCGCTCTGTGTGTGTGTGTGTGTGACAGAAATGTTGAGTTTTATTCATGTGCACACAGCGGATACTTTCAAGTGCACATCCCGCTCGGGTTTGTTTGCGTGTGCGGAAGAGGGCCCGTGGATGAACGGCCCCTCTTTAAAAGGTTATTGCATTCCTCGACAGCGACAGGTCCTCACAGGTTACAGGCCTCCCTTCTGCCTGACAACACGTCCCTGGGGGGGACATAAGAATTGGACATGTTTCACCGTGTGCTTCTGTTTGGATTTGGCATGTTAGATTGCAGATTTTATGTGTTTTCGTCATGAATCGGGATGTACTGGCAAGAGGAGTTTCAGAGCTTGATGATGATGATGATGATGATGATGATGAGAACGGTGGAGTTTCTTTTGTATGTTTCTGACAGCAGGACCGGGCCTTCCTAGTAATGTTCGTCTTACTCACTCAGGCTGAAAGTCATGCCTGAAAAGCTGTCACGTACATTCTGGCCTTTCATTTTTGCTTCCACAGAGAGGTAATTTTTGGGCACTTAGGTCCAATCTTCATGTACTTGAAGTACTCTATTTATCTCCAATACCTCCTTGAAGACATGTTCGGCTCTTCCCTGTGTACTTGACAGCAACTTCCGAACCTCCCTCGCACTTTAGTAGAAATGTGTTTAAAGGTGGACCTGGAAAAGCTGAAACTCCTGGCGAGGCTGGCAAATGTCCCCCCCAAAATGCCATAAACTCCAGCATAAGCTAGATGCCTTTTGACAAAAGTTTAGTAATAAGCCTGAGAGGAAAAAAGAAATTAAGTAAAAGTTAAATTCACAAGCCAAAGAAAAAAATAACACAGGCTCAATAGGACAACTTCAAAACTTGCTTAGATCTAAATGAAACACATGAACCGCAGTCCAGGTTTTTACTACAGGATGAAGAAAGTAGGCCACCCCGTCCTCGCTCTGTCCCCGTGATTATCCGTGATTTGAGGTGAAGAGGATAAATGACCTTTGCTGCAAACACAAAGGACAACACGCCGCCGCAGTAGAGGACCGATGGGTGCCTGCCGGCTCCTGCGACCCTCTCTGTTAACGAGCCCTGCACCGTGAGCAGCGACCGTCCACACGTGCACGTACACGCCCTGAGCTGGTGAGAGTACCCGCCGCTCGTGTACGGCCGCCGTCATTGTAACGGCAGTGTGGAGAGAGGGTGTGTTTCCTCTCTGTCACACAGAACCTGAGAGAAGCCGGCTCTGGGAAGCTAACGATAAAAGAGATGTGGAGGGAGGTGTGTGTAAGAGAGAGGGGGGGGGGGTGAGAGAGGGGGATGCTTCACGATGCCAGTGCCAAGTCCCTGAAGTACCCCCGACTGCACAACCATCCATCTCTTTCATACACACACATACTGTGTTGTCCTTTGTCTGCTGTCCTGTAAAACATGCACAGAAGCACATAAATATGTCATGTTCGGGGGCTTTTTGCTTTTTTTTTTGTTCGTGCCACATAGCGGTGAACAGTATTTCACTAGAAAAACGAGGTCGTTTTGGAAAGTGGGGAAATTCCGCTTGGATTTCGCAATTTTAAATGTCTCCATGCATTCATCAGGGGGACAGCGCTACAGAGTCTTTAATCTTCAAGGGACAACTTTTCGGGAAGGATTTCCTCCGCTTCTCATGATTCTTGAGATCAAAAAGCTTTGGAAATGACAAATGACGGAATAGAGTGATGGGATTTGATGTCAAAGGACAGTTTAGAGAAAGGGAAAGCCATCCCATTCCTGGCCAAATGTATGTAAAGTACGGCAGTAAAACCAACCAAGTTATTAGAACCTGTAATTATCATCAAAAAATGGCATTTTCCTCTTCATCTTAATGTTTCTACTGAAAATCAAGTCTATATAAAATGAATTAGGCAAGAAAAGCAGGAAGCTGCCCAGGGGCAATGTGACATCAAGAAAAGGAATTAAGTTCTGATTGCTAAGATTAAA
>BJFM01002141.1:49782-111465 GCA_016586285.1 Arothron firmamentum | reverse complement strand
AAAGCTATAAACAAAGGGGCCAGAACTTAACTCCACATCTGTCAACCTCACCATCTAGTCCTCAGCAAGAACACAAATAAGCATTTGTTGGCACATCAGGAGCTTTTCCAAAAAGTTGTGTGAAATAAACATTAGCACCTGTTTTTGCATTGTTCTCTTTGTAATGAGCCCCGCTGCAGACTCAACCACCCAGTGATGGTGAAATTAGCCACAGTCGTGCACGCCTTGGGTTGTCTAGTGGCTGAAAAACAACACTTAGAGCTCTCTAAAAACAACTAAATCAACACAAGATCCCATCATTAAAATACCGGTGCTGCTGTTAGAATGAAAATAAATGAAATATAAACAGAGCAGGTTTAAAAAGGTTCAAATCCTGTTCATTAGAATTGAAGTGTTTTGGGGTTTTTTTTTTCCTTTTGAGAAATCAATTAAAATTTGATAAAAACTTTAAAAAGAAGTTGTGTAAAATTGGCTACACTCTCCGAGCTCTGCTCAGTTCCTTTAAGCAGCTGAACTTTGCCCCATGGCTGTTTTCTTTATTGTTTCAATGCATCTAACAGACAAATAATGAAAGTCTGGATGAACAGCTGCTTCCAGCTGCAAACAAGGGAGCATTAGAATATTTTATATGGACAGGCAGACAGTAACTTCCGAGCAACGTGGTGCGAATGCAAGTTCGCTCTAACTGCACAGATGTTGGGGTGTTTTCACAGAAGCAACTATTAAAATCCTCATGTTCTGACTGGTCAGAAGGAGACGTTATTAGCTACACTCCAGTCTGCCACCAGGGGTCAACCCAGATGTTTTGGCATCCAACTTTTTTCACCTCTACCTAAATATTTTGTACTATAGGGGGATCATTCATACATTCGCAAACACTCTCACTAGGCTGTAATATAATTAGTGGAAAAAGGTTTTATTTGTTTAAGACACATAGATAAAATATGTACATTTACAAACCATAAAACAAGTGTTGACTTAAAAAAATGTTCACATTAATAAAAGTGGATTTGAAAATACCAGCAACACAACTCAAAATATGATTGGCATTTTTTTTTTAAATCTAAAAAATCACTATATTAATGTAATAAAGCTAATTTAGAAAAGTTTAGAAAGTAAACTCTTGTCCATTTGTGTAATTGTGGCAAGATATAAATTTAAAGAGAATGTATCAAAGAAAATGACTGTTTAAAAGATGTTTCCTTCTTTTTTGATTATTTCTTTGAATTCTTCTCTAGGACCCAGTCAATCACCTACAACAAGAGACACCCTTCAGTATGGGCATGATGAAGAGTAAAACCGGTGGCAGATGACATTACCTGTTTGACGTTGCTGCCAGCTGCCTTCTTCATTTCGTCATGGAGACCGCGAGACGTCTTTAAATCCTGACATTTAGAAAAGAAGAAGTCTTAACTTCTGCCTGCAGTGTTCTCCTGTTACTTTTACTGCCAACTTATTTAGATAAAAGAACACCTGATTAGATTTTAGGAGGCACACAAGATGTTTTTGTCTGTTTGTTGAAATAAACAGCCTTCCTAACATGAAGCTAATTCGTAACAAAATACAGCATATGGTCAGAACTTGGAGCCGCCTTGATTGGACAGAAGCACAGCAATAAAGAAGAGAGGAAGGGACATACCTTCAGGTAAAATTTGGAGATATCAAACAGCCTTTTGCTGCAGGCCTCAAAGCATTCATGCTCAACACTGATCCCATGATGCTTGAGCGCTTTGGCGACCACCTCCAGCAGCATCTGAGGACGCAGAAAACACATTTTTCATATTTACACTGGGGGACATTAAAATGTTGATGTTCAGCTGTCCACACCACTCGATGCCAACCCATCTCAGAGAAATGTTTGCTTTTTCATGTATTATTTCTGTATTTTGAAGGAAAATGTCAGATGTCTGGGGATAATCTTGCACAGACTTGCATGTTCTTATATGGAAGCAGGTAGCTGGTTGGAAGACATTCTGAACTCAAAGATCTGCCTTTAATCGTGATGCCACGACTGCTCTGAGGAGACTATGAGTTATTGTTGAGAAATCATTTGTGTCACTGTGTCTCATGAGGGGCAGAGAGGCAGCTTTACCTCTCTGTGTCCCAAATAACCCACTATCTGTATTTCTGAACAGGACCAGCTGCTCGTTCCTGTACTTGGGTCTGTACCATAAGCCTGCTTGCATAGCAATCAGATCACAGCAACTCAAGGTCAGAAAGCAGTTAGCAGGCTGTACGTGGGACAAGAGATGGCATAG
The DNA here is from genome assembly GCA_016586285.1 of Arothron firmamentum. NCBI lineage: Eukaryota > Metazoa > Chordata > Actinopteri > Tetraodontiformes > Tetraodontidae > Arothron > Arothron firmamentum. The sequence goes on along the minus strand of BJFM01002141.1, from coordinate 109,207 downwards.
CAGTAGGTATGTGCTCACAAGAACATACTGCAAAACATCTATACAGCATACTGTGTGTGTGTGTGTGTGTGTGTGAGAGAGAGAGAGAGAGAGAGAGAGAGAGAGAGAGAGAGAGAGAGATAAAGAGTTAGGACATTAACAAGTACTTCTGAAATAACATGATGCAGCTCACATTTTCAGTGATTGTATGCAAAATGCCATTTATCTTTGCTGAGGATGACGCACAACTGTGCTGTGGCTCTTCCACTTTTGATGAAAGTGAGAGAAAAAAAAATTCTAATACTTCTAATTTATTTCCACACTATATTCTTTTTTTCCATCTATGGCCAAATGTAACCTAAGAGAACTGCCACTTTTGTCCATTGCCTTCAGCTCTGAATACTGGTATATCTTTTTTTGTAAGCGTATAAAGCTTTATGTTTTTATAGCTCATGACAAACCTTTAGTAATGGGCTATGTTTCTGCTCTAAATGGCAATCTGAGGATGATGTAGATAAAGAAAAGAAAGGAACATTTTACAACTGTTACTATAAAGTCAGAGCAAAATCATACATTTCAAAATATAAAACTGCTTTTATGCAAAGAGGAAAATTGAAGAAATTATTATTTTATTATTACTAAAGGTAGGTAAAAACTAGCTGCTGCCATTGTGCATGCTGACAAGATGCATATCCTATATGAATTAAATATATTTGTAAAACAAAGTTGATTCCAAAAATTGATGAAGACAGATTCCCAAGGTATGGTTGCATTTCCATTTCCAAAGATGGTTTACAAAAATAAAAAAAAAATAGTGCTGATTAGGAAGCAGGGGGGATTATAAATTGGCAGGGGGTGTTTTAGGTGTTTTTAAAAACGTGCACACTTACTCGGCTATGTTTTTGGGAGCGTGACTCTTTGGCTGTTTTTTCCTCAGTTTGTCCAGGAAGGGTCTTCTCCTGTTGAAGTTTGCATTCACCTGAAGGAGGAACAGTCGCTCCACCTGTACAGAAACAGAGCGTTAAGGAATAAAGATTGTTGCAAAAACAATCTTTAATGTTTAAGAAAGAAATGACAGGAGCGAGATAATAAAGCAGAAATAAGTAGTGTTAACAATTAAACGTGCCACTTCAATCAAAATGCATTCACATGTAAATGCCTTTTCAAAGGATTCAGACGTGTCCCCATGAATGTGAAGGAGGCGAACTGCAAAATATACACTTGTTAAAATAAGTGAATAAATAATTAATTAATTAATTAAATCCTTAGCTGAATCTGAATATACCCTTAGGTGCTGCTGTTGGCGGCTTTCTAAAGCACGCCGTATCAACGTGATTCCACACTTGACAGTGATTGTAGGGGGTTATCAAAAAACCTCATTAGCTATCTCAACCCACTCTCGACATGGCCCTGGTCCTAATGGACCCCGTCTAAGTATTAGACTTTAAAAGATTAATATAAAAATTGTTTTTATACAATTGGCTGCATGAAGATTTTTGAAAATCTGATTCATTCTGCACAGCCACACAGTGCAAAGTATGTTTAAAAATTATTACAGAATGCACAATGACTGCTGTGACTGTGATCAAGTTAATGTGTTTTGATGCTCTGCACAGCAGCATTTTTTTTTTTTTTGCTTATAGTTCCTACCCTTTCTTTCAAGGAAACTACTATATATTCAGTGACATTTCTTAAAAGTCTTGGTTCTCCTTTTCTCTTTGAAGCAACTGTAGCAGAATTGCAGACCCTGCTGCTAAACAGAGTAAATCCATTACGTTCCCGCTGCAATTCTTAATGCTCAGTTCAGATTGTTTTCACTCAAATCTGATTTTGTTATGTGGCCATTTACACTATGTTTTACTATATGGGTCACATTTGGGAAGAAAGAATAGATTTTTCTTGCAGGGTGAATGTGGCCAAAGTGTTAGTGTGCAAGGTACCCCAAGTCTAGATGTTGACTAAGGGACATACAGAAAAGACTCTTCAGGGTCACTAGTGCTGTCACATTTAGGCTTGTTGTGTTTTTGTTGTACCCGAGGATGTCCGTCTTGCAGAAAGACCGGTAGAAGAGGAGGAGGTGGACTGGGATCTGATGGGTTGGTGTTGTAAAGACCTGACAGCAGGATGTGTCCCACTGCCGCCGCTGCTCTGGGAACACAGAGAGTCGCTGCTCTCTGACTTCACAAGCCTGGGGCATTTCCAGAAAGAAGACATAATCAATGCCAGGATTGACGGGGCTGCAGGTTCATCAAACTCCAAATCCACAATCTTTGCTTGAGAAAACATGATTAATTCTTGACTGTTGATGCGTTTTTGTATTTTGTTGATGGTTTTGCTGTTGGTTATTCAGTGGTTGATTGCTGTGTTGGTTAGTAAAGTGGTTAATGCTGGTTGATCCTTACTGAACAGTTGTTGCTGATGGCTTTTGTTGGGTGTGGCAGCTGATGTCAGTCAGTGGTTGTGAAAGAATGTTGGTTTGTTGTCAGTGTTGCTAGTTTGTGTTGATGGCTGGTTTGTTGTTGGTTAATAAATTGGTTATTGTTGGATGCTTGATTCATTTTGGATAGTTGGTGGTTGTTATTTTGTTATTGTTAATTTTTAATCTTTTGTTGTTAGTGGCTGGTGATTGTTATTGATTGGTCCTTATTGTAGCACAAATTCAAATTTGTGAGCATTTGGTAAAAACTTCTAAATCTATATTTAATATAGCTTTAATATCATTTCTTTCTCACTGCAACCATGGAACATTATTGCTATGACATAATCAATATTTAAATGCACCTGCAAACAATTTAATAACTTTCATTCCTGCTGCTCACTGATAAATGACAGACTCTACCTCTTCCGTGGATAGCCTGAGATAATTTCCATGTCCCAAGACCTGCGCTTGAGTCGGGCTACATCAGCGTTCTCCAGAGATTCTCCATCTGGTACACTCCCTGGTTCTGACATCACGGCAGGGGACGGAGCAGGGCTAAGGGCGAAAGGAAGAGCAGAGGGCTCCTTAGAGCACGTGGTTTGGGTCTCATGCCGAATCAGGCGGGACTGGAGCTTTACAAAGGCCTGATCCCGGTCTAGGGACCGCTGGTTGTCTAGACAGAACCTGAATGAAAATAGAACAGAATTACAAATATTAAAACTGTAGTAGCATTCAATGAAGAAGCAAGAAAATGAAGGATTTTGTTACTTCTGGGGCCTTTACTGGCAATATACTGCTGCTGATTGGTATCATGCGCAGAATAACTTTGATACCAATATTATAGAGACTCACTCTAAGCCATGGAAATGTGACGCTGAGGCTTTACTGAAGGGCATCAAGCTGACTCTACCAGGAGACAGGTCTGGTGATAGCTGAAAGGCATTATCACTGAGTAGACAGAGAGATGAACAGATGTGTGTTGGGGATGAGAGAGAGTGCGTTTAACCAAATGAAACTGTTAAGAGTCTTAATTAAACAAGCAACAATAGGATTAAGCAAATTAGCCTGAAAGAATAAGTCTTGCTTGATGACTGCTTTGGTTCAAAATAACAGTTAGATCAACTAACTCAACTCAAATATTTAGTAGAAAGATTGTGAGCTAATAAAAAATAATGAGCACAATCAAGTCCTCATTATGACCTCATTAACAATCATTTATGCGCAGTCTACAGCAACACATATTGCTTAATTCAATACATATATTTTATTCGAGGCTCAGTTTGGAAAGCCAGAAAACATGACTAAACCTACCCTCGATTGAGAGTTAGTGGTTGTAACTCCCCCGCAGGAAGGCCGTCAGATGTGAAGTGCTTTAAAAATTCTCTAGCATCCAGTAAAGCAGGAGAGCCCTTCTGTCCATCTTTAGGACATAGTAGATTATCACTGGACCCTGGACCTAACAGACCAAACCTATAACGCAGAATAAGCACTCCAGATCAAATACCACAGAATTACATCTTATGTTTGTGTGTCAAATTAAATTTTACTCACTTCCTCTTCTGTCGTCTCTTTTGCAAGTTCTCTACGTTGTGGAGGATGCTCCTCTCAGGCCATTCACATTGAAGATGGGAAATATTGTGTGAATCTAGAATGAAAAGAAAAACTAAAAGGCTTCAAAAGGGCATGGGGCACAAAACACATATTTCACAGTAAAAAAAAAAAAAATTGTCACTCTCAAAAGCAAACAAAAAATAAAGGGAACCAACTTGAGTGGCAATTCATATTTTTTTCCCACCCATTGTGAGGTGGTCATTGTGCCCCTCCACAAATATAAGTGCTCAGAGTCTCTAAAAGGCATTAAAAGCATTATGCCAGGCTAGTGTGCATTCCTGCCTTTGACACATTCATCGCTGGGATATACTGCAGCAATGAAACCTAATATGAGAAAAGACCACAGCAATGTTTTTTAAGGCGAGTACTATTCTGATGTAGTCATTTACTCTTGCCACAGGGTATTTGATTTGTTCCACACACTTCATTTGGATATTATTATCCATATTAAGAATATCTGCAAAGTATACAATGTAGCGACAGACTGCTGTGTGACTACTCAAAGAGAGAGAACAACATTTTGATGGTGGTTTCCTTGAGGGCATGTAAAGATTGAGTTGTTCATTCCCCGACTATCAACAGCTGAGACTGGCCAAATAACATCTGTAAAAACCTATCCTGAGCCAACCAACAGAAGCTGCATTTTCAAGCCACAAGTAAATATACAATATTAAAACATACAGTAAAATTGATTGAGCTGTTTGTTTGAAAGGCTATAATCTTCATAAAGACAAAAATGACATTTTCCAAACAGGTATTAGATGAATGGAGGTAAATGTTAGAATGGTGTTGTGAGGTTGAAATAGGTACAAGCAAAAGACACATAAAGTGGCAGACATTATTTGTATGAAAATATGTCAGAAGTGTCACTCAGTATTTTCATTTGTTTCATTTACCTTTGTCAGTGTTTTTTTTTTTTTTTTTCTTCTTCTTTTTTTACCTGAGTTACTGGAGGCTGTGACATCATGTCTGGGAAGACAGGAGGCAGCAGAAGGCAAGGAAGAGTCCATCATCTTCAGGTACTGCTTCCTGGCGAGATTCAGAATCTCCTTCAGTTCACTGGCAGGCACTGAGTTTGAGCCTGATATTTCTTCTTTCTGTCCTGGACAAACAGTCATATCTTTTTAACTTCATATTTGACTTTGTACAACATTATGCAGTTCAAATATTATGCTGAGGAAAAGCAAACCATTATTCTGGACAACACACGCACAGTAATTCTAACTTTGTACAATTTGTAAGGAAATATGCTTTCTTATTTTAATGCCCAGTCTGAATATATTGCTCTGAGTTTAATTAATGCCTGTAGTCAGTCAGGACTCCATCCTACTGCCTCCTTTCACTTCTTTTAATCTGGTTCCTATCCACTCGTCTTTTAACATCTGTCAGCCAAGATGACATTATGTGTGTCAGTAAAATAATTATATTTCAACATACTTTCTATTGTGACCTGCTCAAAGGGCTGAAGGTCTCCATACTGTGATAGTTTAGGAAGGTCTAGATAGACTCACTGAAAGAAATCTCTTTTCCCTGTCCTCTGGAGGGAATAAATATCCACAATGCTACGTGTGGATGGTGATTCAACAGATGCTTGACATGGTGATATAAGTGTAAAGTCTATTAAAAATTAAAGCTGTCAAGCCACTGCCCACAACCAGAAACGTACCCAGAAGGGGGGTGAAATATCAGTGAATAATGAAATGGTGTCAATAACCCCCACAGCTGAACCAGTAGTTACAGACTGGCTGAGGTGCAGCAACCGAATGCTAAGCAGGAAAAGCTTAGCTGTATTATAACAATGGGCTAAAGGTTCTCTCCTAAGAGCATATTTTAAATAATGTAAAATATGAATTACATTTTTAGGTAATAAAACAACTGTTTGCCACCACATGCTGATATTGTCTTAAAAATTGTAAGGTATTTCTAATATTACATCACCTTATTAAAACACTGTACTTACTGAGGTAGACTTTTAGCACCAGTGCCTGTAGCTGGTTCACCTTCCTCTCTCTTTTCAGAAGCATGTCTCCTTGAAGACAGGGAAGAGGGCAGAGGACATTGCCTACAGCTCCTCCTGGTCAAACACAAGCAAGCAACTTAAAATGAGTATCATTAACGCATTTGAAAGCGAGATCAGGGGTGTGAGAAAGTTTAAAAGTTACTAGACCTTAGTCACACAAAAGCTTAGTTTACTTCAGATATTGGAGAGGTAACTGCAGGCTTGTTTGCTTCAGTGACTCAGATCCACTAAATGTTACAAATATCCAAGGGACCATTGGCATTATAAGTAACAAAACTTTTAGTTTTTTCTAATCTTTGACCCCATAAAGGATGCTTTTGCCTAGATTCAAAAGGGTTTTGAACGTGCACTTTGGCTTTTATAAGGAAAACTTCGCTCAGTCACATTAGCAGAAGAGCATGATTTATAGTCTTGCATTGCATTGTGAGATATCTCAAATATGTCGCTTGGAGGTTAGATTTAAATGTTAACGAGCACAAACACTTTCATAAATGCTCTCGGTTATAGAAAGAAGATGACATTACATTTACAATTTCAGAGGGGAAAAATGTCATCTTCAACCAAGGTTCTCCTTTCCCTTATGGAATTATACTAATTTATGTGACTGAATGAATAACCTTAGAACATTCAAGTGCAAAAATGAAATTTCAGGGCAGTTCAAGAATTTCAGAAGAAAGAACAAGACAGAAAATCCAAGCAGAATGCCATATTTTTGTAACTCAGGTTAATGCATGGTAAAAACTGCAACTCCTCAAATTTTGGAACTTGGCTGGATGTTCTTAAACCTCAAAATGTTGATAAATGAGAGCTCTTCAACTCTGATTACAGTGCAGCAGATTCTCAATCTCTCCAGCAGAGAGAGAACTCAGATTTTACCAAATTTCAACAATGATCACTTCTAATGCAAAACTTGCTGAGCTGTCTTTTTGTTAATAGTCATGGTGGGTGTCAACATGTTTTCCTATTGCACAATTGAATTAAAAAATGTACCTGATGAAGATGTCCTTCTCAGCAAACCAGAAATGGTTGCCATAGCAGCAGCCCCATTGATTTGGCTGTCTGAGTTTAAAAACCTGACCCTGCAGGTTGCACGTCCAGCATCTTCCCACCCCTGGACCAACAGGAAGTAGTGAGCACTTTCACCTTTGACCTCTACATCAGGCACTACATGAGGCAGATAGAAAAAAAAAGTGATTTAGAGTTGATTCTTTTTTTTTTTTTGCTGTTGTTATCAAAAGCGAATGCTTTATCTTTAATTTTACAAGCATGGATTTTAGTCGTTCTTGAACAACAAAAATCCATCTCTGAGTCTGATTCCCAGGGGCTTCATTAGGCAGGGTGTAGAACCTGTTAAAATTTAAAAAATACCAGGTAGGGACTTTGGTCTTCTGGCAATAGACTCCCTCCAGCGCTGAGAGCTGAGTTGGCTGGCTGCTGACTGGGCAACATTGGTGACTGTACAACAGAAGCTAAATAATGCTCCAACCTGGATGTTGAAACACATTTAATATGCTCACATATGACAGTTTCAATGAATCGCACCTGAAACATATTTATCGATAGTCTGCATTTAAAAAGAGGTCAGAAATAAAGAGAAATGTAATAACTGAAAGGTTCCATGAAAGATTTACCCATGACTTATGTAAACAAGAACAGGGTTTGGGGAAAGAGATTACCTTTCCACGCAGTGACTTCAGTTGGTCCAACAGAAGTTTTGCTTTGACTGATTTCCCTGACAGGCCTCTATTTGTCACTGGTCAAAGAAAAAATTAACAAAGGCCATTCCCACACCCAGTCTAAGGCACTGTTCCAAGGATACAGTTCACATTCGCTCCTGGACACCAGAAAGCTGGGTAAATCTGCCAAGTTTACCAGCTGAATCAAATCTAAAGCTGATGTGTAGTAATGGAACACCTGTTGCAAACAAGGGAGAGAAGAGCAGAGAGTTGCAATTGACCCATGAAAGACAACCAAAGAGCTGGGGAGGACACAGATGAAAAATGTAAGAAAAGTCACAGTGACCTACTGTGAGTGTCTGATAGAGAGGAACCATTGATACATGCTTGAGAAAGCTGTTAGATAGCCAAGCCTAAAATAGATTTATAAAATTATATTTTGAGGTATAATGGCAAAAACATCTGCAGTAATATTGTGGCACATTAATGAGAATTTTTTTTTAGCTGATGAACATTCAGAAACAAGACCTATTAAGATGCCAAAAGCTAAAGTGATACATTCAGAGTCTAGGGTCAGGAAATATTCATTGTCAGTGATTCACTGTTCTGGTACAAAGCACATACCTAATTTGGTCATTAATTAACATTTAAATCTAACCATCAAGCAACCAGGCAAAGTTTCCAGTCTGATTATCAAATTTAGAAAATATAATCACTCAGTCTTCAAGACAACTTACAGCATTATAAAAAAAAACTGCAATGAATAGTCATACACCATGAAGACCTCGACTACTGAAAAGCAAGATTTTTCATTTAATTGATATTTAACATTTGACCATAAAAGCAAAGCAGCATGAAATTATTAAAATTATCAAAAAAGTTAGCAAATTATTTCTTTAATTGCATTATACTAGATCATTTCTGGCTTGAGCAGAAACTGAAATATGGATGTCCATCTTTGAAAATATGGACCTGAAGACTGACAGATGACAAGTTAGTGTTCTAGTCCTCTCAGTTCTTTGAGAGATGTCAATGCTGATACTGTATTTTAGGCCATAGTTAGTTAGCATTGAAACATACAATTATGTATACTCTTACTAAATATTTCACACAGACACAAATTTCACACATTCTGCAAATTTGCCTGATTTCTAACATGTAGGGAATTGTTAGACATCATTGTACAGCTCCCACCGACTGAGGCTGAGCATGTGTATTAATGTACGACTTCATAAACCTCAGTATTTCTTTTCACACCAACTGAGGAGGCTAATAGTTTTATGTGAGCAGCAAACACAGTGTGTGTTATGCGAGGGTACAGAGTACAAAGAAATCATATACAGAGTGTATAATGTATTAGCCAGTTTTCCCAGCAGTGTAAAGATGTGATGGTTTGTTGTGTGCATGGGTGCAAGTGCCAAAACAATCAACACCATCTGCTTCTTGTACAGGGAACTAAGGAAATCATGTGTCCACATTAAAACACTTAAATACACTCATCATAGACATATAATAAGTGCCATGAGGGTGCGCACACACAAACATACACAAGTACACTAAACACAATTAATTTATGTTGCCAGAAAAAATGAGAATGACTGAAGTAATCATACATAATATATAACACTGACATCAGTATCATTTCATCTTGATTTGATTATTTAAATAAAGACTCATCTGTTTAATCTTCTTTTTTGAAGATGATGCTAATAATGTCAACAAAGGTGAGCTGGCACGTCCTGAAAATTGCTTGACAGCGTCCTGAAAAAAGTTCTTGTTATTTTGTTAGAATAAAAATGTATCTTAATTAAAAAAAAAAAAAAAAATACCGTGCAAGCCACTACCCAACTACAAAACTACCATATATCAACAATTATAAAAGACCTACTTCCCCGGAATCCACTGTCTCCACAACATTATTTTTAAAATGCACACAACCACCAATACCAGACAAGAATAAGCAGACAAGACAAGAACAGATCTTCAAAGTCCCCATTAACGATTTGCATTGGAAAGTCGGTGAATATACAGATATCACATAAGAAACACAAGCAGGAAACGTTTTATCACTTGAAAGTAATTCATGTACATTTAACATTAATGTTAACCATAACCTGCAATAAGAATATTTATATAGTTTAGCATGTCAGTCTGCAAATAATTCCTATTTAATCTCAGGTCACACACACTGCAGAGTAAAATGTGCAGATTTAATAACTCTTCACAGCCAATCAGAGTGCACTCTCCTCTGTGGCGTTGGCTTTCTTTAATAAAATATAAACTGTATTTAAATCCTGTTTCCTGGCAACAGCCTCATCATAGACACAAAAGACTGGCAATCATTCAGAAGGTAAATTTGTCTGACTGGTTTGTGAGGCCTTCTGTTACAGGTTCTTTATGTGGTCAAAGAACATCATGAAAGTGATCTTTTGACCTTATCTGCTTCTAGCTGCCAGAAATCATTAGGATATGAAACTGTGTGCGCACTCCATTTAACTCTTTAGCTTGAAGGTAATGTATGAGGAGTGCAAGGGTTAAAAGAACAGTTGTGCCCCCAATGAAAATTCAGTCATTATCTTCGCACTGTCCTGTCAATCACACATTTGCCTTAAAGGTCATATTAAAATTGTTCACTGATATTTTTATCATAAAGTCATAATAACCCTTTTTTCCCATATTAAAAAAAAAAATTCTCTAAACGAGGTTTCTTAACAGACACCTTCCGAAGTTGTACGCAAAACTGTGCTTATTTTTGTGGGACAATGGCAGGCATGTTGGAGAACAAAATCTTTTACAGAGAAGAGACAGAAAATAATGAGGTGAACTGCTGCTGAATCCACAAAGCAACTGTCTGACTATAAAAATCCATAAATTTGATGACCTAAGGTGTTAAAAAACTGTATCCAAACCTCTGAAACGTAGCCCACTTTTCACTGCAGTGCATCAGTTATTTCTGTCTGTGGGCTGTTAGCTATTTAACAAGCACCTGCAAATAAATAACAAGATGTATTCTATATCTGTGCACAATGTCACAATAACAGGCACGGAAGAACCACTCATACAGGCAGAATAAGAGCTGTATCTGTATTTTTGAAATTTAAGAGCACATTGTTTCCTAAAGATGCTTATGAAAAGTGATGACATGCAGTGGGCATGTCAGCTGTAATGAACTTTCGTGAAGTCCCCGACACTAATAAAACATTTAAGGTCATTTGGATTTCAGGATATTTAATAATATTAATTATATTTAAACCTGCCTTGCTGGTTGAATATATTGTTGCTATGACAGATATGTTGCTCACTACTAAACAAAAATTAAACAAACACTCATAATCCTTAAAAAAATATATCCTCTGATTGTTAAGTTGTATGAACATTGTGACAAAAACCTTACATGTGAAGGATTAAATATCAAGAAAATGGCAAAGCATTAAGAGCTCAGGACTTACCTCAGATTGAAGTTTGTGCTCAGTTGTGGTGTCAGCACTTTGCGAGAGACTGGACCTCAAAGAATGCAGGGAAAAACCATTGAAACGGAGCTCTGATGCATACTAAAGAAAACACACACAAATGAAAAGGTCATGAAGCTTTGGATGAATTTCTGCTTTTAAACTGCTCATGTTACTGTGATTTTACATGACCAAATGGCTACCTACTTTATATTTTCTCTAATTTAATGCAGCTCGCAGAAAAATGCACTATTTTCTGTGTATTAATCACTAAGCCATGAACAATATGACTAAAAAATTGATGATATGATCAGTTAATGAAGCTAAACTTTGTTTTCAAAGTACAAACTTAATGTATTAAAAGAGAAGCAGCATTTTCACTGCAAATGACCTGGATATAACATCATTAACAGATTAAAATTAAGAAATTTAACCTAAAATGGCTAGGGTTGAATAAAATCAAATCAAAAACTATCCTCTTAAAGCATGTGGCCTTTATTAACAAGCAGCAAAGCTTTTGAGCTTTTGAACCGCAAATTCAAGACATACAATCTTAACAAGCTTTTAGCAATATTAAGTGAAATATGAATGTTGGTTCAACGTTTCCACCCTGTTAGTAAGAATCTCTTTGATTTTGATGGGGGGGGGGGGTTTGTTTTTGTCTTTTTTTTTATTAAAAGGAAGGCATTCATGCCAAGGACACCTTTCATGAAAAATGTGTCCTTGGCACAAAGTGAAGAAAAACAGCTACAAAATAAAGAAATAAGGCTGACCCGGAGCATGTCTGTCCTCACCAACTCTACTGCTTCACTTGGGACACAGGTGTGTCTGCTACTAGTGCTGCCAATTCACTCCCTCATGGCTTCTAAAATGTTCTACAGGACCTGATCGTTCTTCTTTCAAATCACAGGGTCACAATAATACCCACTATATCCTGCATTGCTCTCTGACAGGCTCACAAGCAAATTAGGCTGGCTGTGCAGCAAGACTAATCTCTGCCAACAAACTGTACAGTGTGCAATAACAGGACACATACACATGTATTTCTATATTTTTTAGGACTCTTAATCTTGAGCTTAAAAGTACATCTTAACCCTCAAATAGCACTCTGAAAAAAAAATCAGCCAAAATGTCCTTAATTTTCCAAAATGTCCTTACTTTGTATGAACATACATATGAATCTCTACACAACCATTAGAGCTGAAGGTGAACTGCATGAACGATTTCACATATGAGCAGCAAAGAAAGAAAACAACATTTGGATGTAGTTAAATCAACGTTGTCGGTCCATTGTCCTTTTTAAGGAAACCAACCTAACAAGCGCTTGGGTTTTTTTTATGTACCTCTTCAAAAGAAGAGGTACATAAAAGACAAGTTATCTACAAGTTATCTAGAACATGTGATATTGGTTTAACACACAACAAAATTCCAAGTTAACTCACACACAATAGCAGTAACACTATTTTTCGCCTTACATCAGAGTGTCTTCAAATTCAGATAGAAATTCATTAAAGACTGCCAATGGGACGAGTTAGAAAGACAGACTAGTTTGCCAGAGAAAATAGTTCATTGTAAACAAAAAGTGAAAAAATAACAAGCACATGCAAAGACAGTGATTTTTCCTCATGCTTCATTTAGAGCAAACACTCAATAACAAAAAAATCGTTTTTTTAATTAAAAAAAAACAAAACAGTTTTATGAACTTACATGATGACTTAGAAATGTCTTACTTTGGCATGCAAAATAGGTGCCACCCACATGCACTGTTTCCTCTAAATGTCTCAATATACTGTAGGCGTGAATAAAAACTAGCTTTATTCTGTTCTTATCACACTGGCAGCCAAACACCATGCATACAAAACAACTTCCTTTGAAATACTGAATAACTAGACTCAGTACCTTGTGTCATCAGAACTGTATTTTTTTTAAAAATAATACTATCAAGTTCTTAATTATTTGTTAACATTTTGAAAATTCAAACTATTCCTGATCTAAGGCTCCTACCGTCTTTTCTCTGATAACCAGGGCACCCCTCCATAATATTCCACTGTCAATATGGTTCCTCAAGTCAGTAGGCTCCATTATTGTAGCGCATAGATAGGATGCCATTTTCTGCCACCTACACACACACAAAAAACAAAAAATTAAAGGATAGTGATAGAAACTCTGAGAATTCTAAAAAGAAAAAAAATGCATTGTAATGGGTTATATTTTTTTGAAAGAGTTCCTGACTGAATGTGTAATTTAATTTAGGCACAACAGTGATTAAAAAAAACTACATATATTCTATCAGATATTTTGACTCTAACTAAATATCAAAGCTATCAAAGCTGCAGAAATGTTGCTTTAAATATACTTCTTTTGCTTCAAGAGAACGCAGTAAATACAAATTTGTATTTACTTAACTTTATGTCTAAGTCTAAGTAAATACAAATTTATATTCTTTCAATGCCCCCTAGTGGCAAAGAGTGAGTAAACAGCTCAAGAAAGGAGGTGTCTGGGGAATCTCACCCGCTCATGTTTTGTGTGACAACAGTGATCTTTGCAGCGTGCCAGCAAGACATGTGTTTGAGAGCTCCGAGCAGAGGAAGCAGGTCCTTTACAGGAGGGGACTGTTCTACAGAGCCCAAGACCAAAACATCCAACAAAGCCTTGCCTGAAGAACAAAACAGAATAGAACACAATTAATTTCAGTCAGACATGTCTGACATACAAACATATCTGAATTTAGTTTGTTGGAATGACGTTTTCAAAAGTGATGTAGACATGCTATTTGTCATTGCTAATATTAAGATGTGTGCAAAAGAGGTTGGAAGCAGTAACGACTGCAGCTCCTTAGGGCAGGAAATGATGGAGGGAGATTGATCCTGAACTCCTGCAGAGGTTCGTTGCTGCTGAAGTGAGATATCACTTCAGGGGGGAGACTTTTAAGAAGTAGTCAGACTGAATAAGTTCCAGTTTCTGAAGTGCTACAGTATGTGCATATTTATGAACACCAGTCAGTCACTTTCTAAAAGGCTGCTGCGAGCAGATTGTCGAGAACAAATAGCATGAAATTGGACTGAATTTTTGCCACGCAGTCAAGATTTTTTAATGAAAAAATTAACTAAAATCTAACTTCAAAAAGTAAACCTACTTTTTGCTCATTTTCTTTGTCAAATACACAACTATGGATACTTTGTGAAAAAAATGTTCATGGAATGTGTGGCAAAGACATGGCAAAAATCATTTTCAAACTCAAAGACACACAATTTGCAACACAAGCCATTCAAAATAATATTGCTATCAGTACCTGGAGGTGGAAGCTGGTCTGACAGTAGATGTAGTCCTTCTGCAGCCTCCTCTAAAACTCTGTTCAGTAAAAATATAAAGAATAGAATAAAGGGTAATGAAAATTAACCAATTTCTATATTATTTCCCTGTAAATTAGCAATTTGCCAGAAAGTCAAACTTTTTGAATTTGAAAAATAAAATATTAACAACAAACTTTTATTCATTGATCAGAAGGATCAAATACAGGCTCTATACTGGCCATTAAAAACAAGCTTATTTTTTATGTACAGAATTGAAACCTGGTCTGAGACTCACTCTGTCAGTCCCGACTGGCCAGACTTTTGCTCATCTGAGTCTTGATTACTCAGACACCGCTGAAAGTAATCCATAACATTAGAATTTTCTTCCTCGCCCTCATTATTTTGAAGGCCTTTTCTCAGCTCTTCCCAATCTGAACTGCAGAACTACAAGAGTGATGATATGAAAACACATCCAACATTCAGTCAACAATTTGAATTGTAAAACCACTGCAGCATGTCAGCGTGTTTCAATCACACATCTGCATCTAAACAGTAGCAAAATATACATAAATATGTGTGTCCTGCATGTTGAATAGTCATGTGGTGCCTTTTTTTTAAAATTATTATTCTGACAGCTTGGTTTGGAAGCATATCTAAAACACGAGTTTCTACTGATATATCCCTGTTTGTTACAAGTGATATATATATTCTTCATCCTCATATTATAATGTGTGTACAAGTGTACTTGTACACATCCACCAGTTTTTCGAATATCTCGTCACAAGTGCTTTCCAAACGATTAGAACAAAAAGTTGCAACTCTTCGAGACACAACCAATACAACAATCAATGGGACATTAAAATCACTAACCTGGGTAACTTTTTGACATGCCTGAAGAGCAAAATACCACCTCTGGACTGATGGGCTGCCATGAAGAGAACAAGCTGAGGAAAGAGAGAAATGTGACATAGAAGCCGCTAAGACGTGGACGGTGATTCCATACAATGACTGTACCTGGAAACGCAGATACACCGCTCTTTATTTCCTGGGATGAGGTGTCCAAAAGTGTGTCGTATATCTGTTTTAGTGACTGAAAACCTGTCACAGTGATATTTGAACATGATTCATAACAACTGGCTTTGGGAGAAGCTAAGCTTAGCGTGTGCTAGCCCCAAAACAAAGGTGTACAAATTGCAGGAGGAAAGTCATGCCAGTAACAAGTTAATGTTAATCTTAGTTAGTCAGTATAGAATTCACCGAATAGTTAACAATTAATTTAGCGGCGTTGAAAAAAGAATCACGAGTATTGACAAGAATTAAAAACTTACAATTAGATTGTCTCGAAAGGTCGTTGTCACTTTTACAAAACGATATAACTAATATGTAGCGGTCCATGTTGTATTAGCATGTAATTTCGAAGTAAATTGTAACATCAGATTAAAAATCAACATAAAAATCGAAACAACTGTTTCGCGCACTGTTAAACTTCCCACCAGTTCTTCTTCTTCTGCGGTATCTGCAACCTCATAGGGGTAACAACAGACTGCAAAATGTATATGACCGCCATCTACTGGTTAAATACATCAACGCTTGTGTAAGACGTAACAAGAAAGTAATTTTTAATTTTATTTTTCTTTAATCCGATATACCGATTTTCTTCAGCGCCGTTACTTTTGTCTTCCATATTGTCATCCGTATTCATCCCCATCAGTACCTCTTGATGAAAAAAAATCTGATTTTGTACTTCCAAAAAAGTCCGACATAATCAGAAATAAGAAACCAAACCTGAAAAAAATCCATCATAAATGAACTGACATCAAACATTAATGTATTTTATTACCAAAGTGTTTCAGGTTAAAACATTGTGAGTTGGCGAACAACAAAATTAAATCCAAAAGCTTTGAGCTTTAAATTCTAGCATATAAAATTTTTCCAGTGTATCAAGCATTTACTATACAAAAAAAAAAAAAAAAAAACGCTTGTTATGTACAAAATTTTCATGTATTGCACTTACTATTTTCATAACTTATGCACTACCTATTGGTACATTTTATTTTGCTTAACTTAAATAAACTGATCTTATAGTTGCTGACCAGCAGTGGAATGTTGAAGAGCTAATTGATTTCTACAGTGTGCTCCTGCACATACACAATATAGTGGTGGGTGTTATCATCGTGTGTGAGGACTGTTAGAGCCTCCAGGCCATGTCCATCCTCCACAACCATCACTTGGTTACTTGTTAGACCCCCATCTTCATTTACCACCATCACCTGATTACCAGTCAGACCACCCTCTTCATTCACCACCATCAGCTGGTTACCAGAGTTGCTGACTTCCTCCTCGTCTGCCACCTGCAACTTCAGTCAAAAGTCAATATCACTCTCTTGTTGCAAGCACTCGCTGTTTTGAAGTGATGTGACCTTGTTTACCTGTTGTACAACAGTAACAGTGCCTGGAGCCATTGCAACCATAGAAGTTACAGCATCATAGGTCTCTGAACTCAATTCAGTGATCTGCTGAATATTAACTAAATAAAATAAGATACACAATTATTATATGTCTAAATGCAAAACAGGCCTCAACCTTCGGTTTTGGTTGATGAGTTGACCAGAATACAGTACATATACAAAAGTCGCTTCTTTTACCATTGTCCTGCAGAGTGGAAACAGATGCTTCCATTGGCTGTTCTCCATCGTCCACAGGATTATAGTGGGCTTCTCCTGTCTCCCCCACCTGGATATTAAAAAATATGGCACAATTATTGGCCCTGGTCAATAAAAATATTACTTAACATATTTCAAGTACTTTAAAACTTTTTTGTGTGTGATGTGTGTTTCAACAACCTGTTTTAGACATCCTAATAATGGAAACATGTTTTCAGCCTCAGAGTTTTGAAACAGAAGAAACACAAACTACATCTGATTGTAGTTAGATTAAGTTAAACCGAGCACAGTGGTGCTTTGAGCTAAGAGCGTTTTTTTCTACTATACTGATTTTACAAATATTACCATGCTCACCGTTATGATGCATTGTATGAATTAAAAAAGGGAAGAAAAAAAATCAGTCATAGTTTGAAGTTATGCCCTGAGGAACCCAGTATTCCTGTGGCCCACTAATCAACAGTCTGACACTGGTGTACTACAGCTGCATCAAATTTGTGTGTGTTCACCTCCCAGCTGCCTTCCACAAATTTCATGTTGTGTTTGCTCTTAAGGTGACGATTCAACTCCCATTTGGTTCCATAAACAAACTCACACTGAGGGCATTTCATGCCACCTAAACACAGACATTCACAAGCACATTTACAATAAATACTATATTTAAAAAATTGAAAGAATAATGCATGGGAATAATTTCAGGTTAACTATAACATTGTTAATGTTGAAAAAAACAAAAGGTTATGGTAGTAGGAGAACTGACCGTGCTGCTCCAGAGAATCAGGGTTTGGTCTTCCAGGTCCAACATTATGATACTTCTGACCAGGGTGTTTCTTCTTGTAGTGACGCTTCAGAGGACCAGCAATGTTACAGGAATAATGGCAGTGGGCACAACGAAATGGCTACAATGAGGGAGTAAAAATTGCAAATTAATGCAAATAAATTACATATTATGGATAAAGCCAATTGCATTTTTTAAAACGGTATAATACGTTACATAGAGCTGATAGACTAAATACTGAAAATATAAGTTTTACCTTAAATTCAGCATGTTGCTCCATGTGTCTGAGCAAATATGGTTTGGAGACAGTGTTAAAATCACACTGTAAACACTGAAACTGCTTCCCTGAACAAACAAAGAATGTCCTCTTTAATTACATCTGTAAATATCTGCCAACTGTTTTTCATCAAACTATATCTATAGTATCATGTAATTTTCAGAGAAATAAAAATAAAATGAGTAAGGAGGCACCAAGTACAGGTGTTACAGGTTGAGTGTACCAACCTTCATCTGTGTGGCTCAGTCTGTGGCTTTTCAGCGTAACCTTTGATTTGAACTTTTTACCACACAAATCACAAAGGTGGCATCTTTCGCTGTTGTGTCGGTTCATGTGAGTCTTCAAGTTGCTCCTGCTGCGGCCTGCATAGTCGCACATGGTGCAGGCATACGGCTTCAAACCTGCACACATGGACACACTTTTTAAAGACCAACAGCACTATGACATTTTTACAATTAGACTGCATTTTCAGAGTTATAAGCACACAAAAAATCTTTAATGCTGCTAAAACACCCAAGCACCGGAATATTTAATTCTTTAGGGAAAAAAATAGCAGCATATGTATGGGTGTCTTATTTCGGTTTGTTCGTTTTCAACATTTTGCGAGATACTTGACATTTTCCTTTCTAAATGTTTGGAGAGTGTTTACAATCTAGTCCTCTCTGCTGGAGGACAGCCAGGAAAAGAGACAGTTGGAGGCTCAGAAGACAGATGCCTCAGAACCTGAAACACCGTGCATCGACTCTGAAGCACCGGCATGTGTGTCTGTCTGAGATAAATGTTGAGGAATATCACACCCTGGTGGGCCCAGATGTGGCGCTGATAATCACTGCTGTTCTTCAGGAAGTAGGAGTCACAGTATGGACACTTTTCTGCACGCTTCACCATTACACTCTTTGCCTGGGCCGGGATTGCATCTATCCAAAAATACATGCAAACACAAGCAGACAGAAGAACAGTAATGCACAATTATGGGACAACACACTGGAATGAATAGGGTGGTGCGTGAAGTATAAATAATGACAGTGTATTTGAGGGCGTATTTTGTGTTTTACCGGGGTGGGATGTTTTGATGTGGTATTTTAGTCTGTGTTCTGGATAACTGTTCTGACAGATGGGACAACTCACGCTTTTCCCCTGTAAACAACAGCGACACATTCAAAAAAGACTCCCAAGTGAATAATAAGTAAACATTAAAAAGTTTGCTTTACTACAGTGCTTGAGGTTGGATACCTGGTACTGGTGCATCCTTAAATGAGCTTGAAGTTTGTATTTATCAGGTGTGATGTATTTACAGCCTGCACTGGAACAAGATAGCTGCAAGCCGCTGTGCTTCTGGATCTGATGCCGCTTTAATGAGCTTTTGGTGATGGAAGAATAGCTACACTTTGAACAGTAATGGGAGTGCTCCTTGGTATGCGTGCGTACATGGACATTATAGTGGACTTTGTACCAGAACAGTTTTCCTGTAGAAAATGTAAACGAAAGAGCTAAAAATATGACTGAGTAAAAATAAACTAAATTCTGGATAGGTATCAAGATTCAACATAAAAGTAAGCAAGGTTTGGACATCTCACCACAGTACTGGCATTCTAGGTCTCCATAGATTTTCCTGAGCTGTTGGAAAGATTCCAAATTAAGCTGAGTCTTTGGAAGAGAAGCAAACACCTGCTGGAACGCGCTCTGATTAAAGCACAGAACAAAGAACAGGACAGACTGTCAGGAACAAAGCCTAAAAAGATTTCTAAAAAGTCAAACTCTTCTAAACAAATTCCAGAGATGCATTTAATTAAATACCTACTAATATGCAGTCATCTTTAATGTTTGTAATTACATAAGAATAAAGACAGTACTAGGAGGCTTTAATAGTCTCGAAATATTTCTGCAAATTCATATACAAGTTTTGGCAGCACATTATGTTATAGGTAAATTGTAAAGTTAACCATTACAGTGCTACAATCTGTTGTCTGACAAATATTTTAACATGTAAAAGACACCAAAGTGACTAATCGTAAGAGTAATGTGATTTTACATAGACCTGAATACTAAGCCTGGGCCTAAAAGTGATTGAATTTGTGTCAGACATTGTGTTCATTTACCTTTTCTTTTTGTTGACTTTGTTCCTCTGTTAGAGGTGATGATAAATCGTTCACACCCAGTGACACAGCTGTTTGTAATTTTGTACTTGCAGAAGAACACTTATCAGCTGGGAGTTGGGTTATTTGAGTCTCTAATGAAACTCCATGTTGTTCTGTTTCTTGAGAAACTAATTTTGTGCCTCCATTTTCCACTCGTCTTTCGGCATTTAATGTTTCATCTTCTGCACTTCTCCCTTCATTTCCACTCTTCAGCTCCGTCTTACACTCCTTCATCCTATTCCTCACATCTTCTCTCTTGTCACTGCCCCCTATGCTATCCCCAGGCTGCATCAGGTAGAAGCTGTTGTTAATACAGCGTGTAAAGGCCTGATCCTGGTCCTGCTCAGCGTGTGACTCTTTCAGATGAGCCGTCAGCCTCTGAGAACTCACAAAATTCCCCTCACACATGCAGCACACATATATGAAGAGGTGCTTCTTGACATGAGCAGCAAGTGCATCCATTTTGGTTGCAGCATGATCACACAGAAGGCAGGCAAAGGGGCGATGGGGTGCATGGACCAACAGGTGGCGCTCTCGTTCAAGCTGATTCTTAAAGCCACGGTTACAGGTTGGACAGTGATAGAGTAGCTGTCTGAGACCCTGACGAGTTTTTAACCTGGAAAGTTTACACAGATTATACAGAGGGTAAGTCAGGAGGTTGCTGGTGCTAACAGGAGGGTAAAATAAAAGCAATCAAGGGAATGACACCTGAGCTTTTGGTAACTTTGGTTCACATCAGGGTCTTTCAGGTTGTGTTGTTTCTCCATATGTTTCAGAAGGTTTTTTACATCAGAGTACTTTTTATCACAGAAGCTGCAGTGTTGCTTCACCTTCAGATGGACACGCTGTATGTGGACCTTCATCAGCAAAAACAGATACTAACTCAGCACTCACAGGTTATACAATGAAAAACAAGTCAAATAAGAATAATTGCACAAAAATATGATATTTGCAATGACAATACTACCTTGAGATGTCCTGGACTCAGGCACTTGAAAGGACAGTGCTGGCAGCTGAACTTCTCTCCTGTGTGCTTCCTCAGGTGAACATTCAGGTTAGCTTTAAAGGAGAAAATCAAGGAAGATAACGGGTGACCAAATCTAACTGGAATCTTCATTTTATATTGTCGCATGAGTAATTTACAAATAATGCAGTCTGAGATTTATGTTCCAATAGATTGACCAGAGAATCCAGTTTTACCTTTGATGCCTGATGCATAATCGCAGTGTGGACACTGGAAAGGTTTCTCCTGCGTGTGTGTCCTGAGATGGGCAATCAGTGAGTGTCTGAATTTAAAGATCTTGTTACAAAACTCACAGGCAAAGATCTTCAACTGGCTCTGGATGAAACTGAGAGAAAACAAGTTAAAAAAAATATAAATCATTCTTAAAAATTGAGATTATAGATTATACAGGTTATTAGGGCATACAGGTTATGGGTTTTGCCTTCAGTCCACTAACAACACAAATATCAGTGAAAATCTACAAAAAGCTTGATATATGGTAGCATGTGCAGGCACTTTTCCATCCTACTAAGACTGTAATTTATTTTTAAAAAAATTATTCAATGCATTTTAAAAGAAATGTTCATACTGTACTTGGTAGCATGTTGCTGTATAGAATATTCAGAGAAGCCTCTGTTGGCTGCTGTTGTTGTTACTTTTGTGCAGGTGACATCATTACTAAGAAAAAAGCAACAGATGCTCAGGAAAGTATACAGGTTTTGTCATATCAAAGAACCTCACTTATTACATTAAAAAATATAACATTTACTGTTTAGTTACCTTGATTTCTGATCAATATCTGTGCCATCTTCATGAGAAGAACTTGTGGGTTCTACTAGCTGACTCTGGATTCAACACAATAATACCACAGACATAACAATAAATTAGCACAAATAAATGAGTTAAAATGAACACCTTTTAAAAAGCTACAAAATAATTTGCTTTAAAGATAGATAGGCAAGTGAATTTGTAATAGTTTATTTTATAACTGCATATGGTCTTAGTTATTGTTCTTATTTCATTGTTTTGGTAGAAATAATTTTAAAAGAAATTGATATACCAGCAAAGTTTTACTTTTGTGAGTGCCACAATTAAATAAATAAAGATAACCGAAAAAATTGTTAGCTGGGATAGACATTAACACAAATGAATGAGGACTATAATGGTGTGGGCACAGCAAATGGATGAATCAACCTTTTTATACTCCAGCACTTACCTGATCTTTAAGATGGTTGGATGGAAAGTCTATTTCTGCTGAACGCTCCTCCAGAGGAACCAGTTTAAATACACCTGTTGCAATTGAATGTATCTCAAATATAAGAAGACAAAACATCTTTTACATATATACAGTACATCCTTACAATCGTACACATCCTGCTCTATTTACCCCCCCCGAACACTGTTATAAAATGCAGCCAGCCAGCAAGCACGGAAACACACACACACACACACACACACACACACACACACACACACACACACACACACACACACACACACACACACACACACACACACACACACACACACACACAAATCTAGATTAACACGTAACAGGAAAAAAAATGACCTGGAATTGTTGCCTCTTCTGTCAGAACAACGCTAACAACTGACTTCTTGTTATCTGTGGACAGGCTTCCTTCATGGGTGGTGTTGTTTTGGCTAGTTTTCAGGGTTTTTGAGTTACTATGTTCTACATGGAGAAAAATAATACAATTAAACCTCCAAACTTTGCTCAAATAAATCAAGAGCCAAGGACGCAGACAACCCACATACCCTTCTTACTCATTAAACCCCGTCTTGCAGACTTTTGTCCTGTCTGGTTTGGATCTGCTCCCACAGGACCCAAATTCCCATAATCCTTTACTCCTGCATCATCAGAGTTTTTCCCTGCAAATGAGAATGTCACATCACAATATTCTGTTAACAGGACTTTGCCATATACTAAAATATCTATCTCTAAATTGATTTGCTCCTTGCCATTTTCTTCATCATTATCCTCTTCCACTTCTCCCAAGCAGATGTGTTTTAGGATCTGGCGTCTGTTCCTGAAGGAGCGATGACAACTTCTACATTCCAGTGCTAGAGTTCCATCCTGGGTTTCTTTTAGAAAAGGACATTTATGCAGAATCTAATATTTTGTCAACATATTTGTGTACATTAAATTGTAGTAACAGTAAAAAAAAAAAAAATAATAATATATATATATATATATATATATATATATATATATATATATATATATATATATATATAGCAAAAGGATATTTTGAGTAAATGAGGTTACTAACTTCGCAAAACCACAGCAGCTAAAATTGGTATTTATTATGTCTGTACTTATCTATAAGCATAATCATTCCTCATTAATAGTGATAGTCAGTATTTCTGTCTATTACATGAAAACCAAAGTAACATTTATAAACAGGATACAACTTTAATATGTAAAGTACCAGCTTTCGTCAGACTACATTGTCTGCCATCCTCCTTATTCTTGTCTTCATCTCTTTGACTATTATCCTTAAGTGAATGGGTGGTGTCAGCCTTGTACTCTGTATGTTCTGGCTTCTTTTTCTTGGAACCTTTTGGTCGTCCTCGTTTTCGCTTCAATGGGTTCACTGTGGACCAGCAAGGCAGTATTAAGTATCCGGATAACAACATTCTAAGTTAACACAAGAAATCAATGAGGACACCATGGAAATAACTATTTTTTTATGCTGCTTAAGATGAATTCACAATTGCTGATACCTTGTGCCTAGAGAATGCTGAATCTTAAAACAAAAACATAAACAAAACAAAAAAACTAAATACAGACTTTAAGAAAACATATAGTTAATACTAATTTTAAAGTATAATATAGAATTAAGTGATTATGACCTTCGGATGTCCCCAAAGGATCTCCTACAAGGGGTTGCAAAACAATAATGATGTCATCAAGAGCCTCTTGCTCAGGGTGCAGCTGAGAACAATGCGCTGACAGTTGAGTGTGACTTGGTGAGAAGAGGTTGCACAGTCGACACATAAAGACAGAACCAGCTGTCGGTGGAAGAAGAAATGTTTCATAGGCACATAATAAACAAATCATTCAACAAAAAACAGTACCATGAAATATCTTCTGTTGTGATAAAAACACACACACACACACACACACACACACACACACACACACACACACACACACACACACACACACACACACACACACACACACACACACACACACACACGTGAGTGTGTGTATGTAATTTCAGGACATTACCTTATCACCTTAATTTTGGTATTTCGCTGTCTGACTCGAAAGCGCCTTAAAATACTCAAAACAGACTACTTTAAGCTACTTCGCTGCATTTTCCGTAAAAGAGAATCGGCATGTATAATCAACTGTGTAAATTCCACCATATTAAATAAAATGTACGTTAAGATTGTAAAAAAAAATAAGGTTTGTTATTATTTTTGAAGGAATTCCAACTGACATGCAGACCCGATAAACATATTCGTGATGAAGAGACAGAAATTCTTACGTGCTTTGTGTAAATCCATTCTTTCAAGTGTAAAAGCAAATTAACACTAAATCATTTTTTTTCTTTTAAGCAATCGTGTGAATAAATATATATACACTGAAATTTGGATTTAAAGTCTAGTGTTAACATTTGGGCCGCTGAAAATTTTGTCGAATCTGCCAACCGAGTCCTACCAAATAACGGAAGTAGATAGGGCGAAGCAACGGTGTAGACGAACAGCAGCGCTCCTTGTGGCAGGAGGACAGTTCTGCCACCGAGAAATCAACGACGGCACCTGGAGTTCTTTCAGTGAAATTACCCTTGTCGTGGAAAGTTTATTGTGTAACACGTATGATGACGTACTAAAATTACAAGATTAATAATAAAATATTAATAATAAAAAGGATGTATTGAAATAAAGTGCATTTATTTACAGCATTTACTTTTTACATTTAACTTTAAAAAGTGCCTGGTCACAATTTATCTAAGAACTATCCAACATATACATTCAAACACGCCTCACACTTCATTATAAATTTGATTAGAAAATTATGAGTTGATGTACATGGTATCTGCTTTTTTCTATTTTACATATCTCAGAAATTATTGTTCAGGGCATATGTTTTGTTTAACAGAGGATGAGAAGAGGATTCTACACTTAATAAACACAGGTGTGCAGGCTCTATCATCAGATGAAAAACAGCAACTTAAATCAAGATAATGCTCTTAAAAAAAACTAAAAAAAACTCCATGCTACAGATCACAAAATTACCAGTAAGTTTTCCCCTTTTCTGAATAACTGAATGGGAGAAGTATGGTTCCCTGTCCCTCAGAGGTAAAAAGCAGCTACATGGTTGGTTGATTGAATGATGTGATATTGTGTAGAAATATACTGTACATCTCATCACATAAAGTAAATTTAATGTAAAATTGTTTCTCAGAATATGCACTTTAAAGTTCTAACATGAAACAACTGAAGTTGAGAAAGAATGTTCTTTTTGCAGATGTGTGTATACAATACTGTAATGCACACAATAACATGTAAACAATTCAGCACAATGAATATTAGAACAGTGGCTGTGATAAACCCAGATGAAAGCCTTTACTAAAAATAAACTATCACACAGAGAAGGTAGAATTACACAGCAGCAGATAACGGTAAAAAGTCATGATGACAGTGGGAAATGTAAATGAGAACTGATGATACATAATGAGTGCTTAAAATGTGTTCTTCAGTGTCGTGACTGATTGTACATGCAGCAGATCTATCATAAAAAAGCAAGTATTCCAAGAGGAAAACTCATAAAAAAAGAAGAAAGGAAAAATTTAAACCAAAACATAAAATCCTAAACATTTATCATGAAAATTGTGTTATTATTTAAAACAACTGATGTAATGTTCAGGAAGACATTAAAATGAATGCTGTGGATTTGCCAAAAATATTCTGCTGATCCATGTATATAAACACACAAACCCTGACCCAACATTGTGTGTTTTTAGAACTATTTAAAAATGCAAAAATATCTTAACAGTGGGCTACAAATTATAACAGCATTTTGCAGAGAAATGGTTCTCTCCCCTGTTTTAGTTATTGACTAATTATTATAAACTATATTAAAAAGCAAGCACACCAAAGAGAATAATAAAAAATAATAATAATTACAAACAGGAAGAGCTCTGATTCAAATACAGTTTCTTACAGTGACACAAGGCTTGAGTGGTTAAGTTCCTGAGAGCATTTCTGCTGAGCGTGTGTGTGTGTGTGTGTGTGTGTGTGTGAGAGAGAGAGAGAGAGAGAGAGAGAGAGAGAGAGAGAGAGAGAGAGAGAGAGAGAGAGAGAGAGAGAGAGAGAGAGTGTTCACATGGTGCAACACTTGCTCTTGTGTGTATGAGAGTCTTTAAAGCGAAGTCTGTGCTTGGAGCGATATTTCTCCAGGTAGGTGAGCTGTTTGCTGTTGATGGCTCCACGGCGTTTCCTGAAACACAACCATAAACAGTTCTAGAGTTCAACAGTATTGTGAACTAAAAAAGATAATATTAATAATACTAATAATAATAATAGTAACTATAACCATAACAACAACAATAATAAGAGTAAGAATAAGAATAAGAATAAGAATTAGAATAAGAATAAGAATAAGAATAAGAATAAGAATAAGAATAAGAATAAGAATAAGAATAAGAATAAGAATAAGAATAAATTATATACTATGATTAATTTAATATAACACATTACAAACATCAGAGTACGTACTATATAATATACTGTATATCCAAGGATATTGTTCATAACACCACCAGATGGCAATATTGACTCATCTATATCTTCAGTGGGATTTAAGTCAAAGTACTTTTAACAGTTTACGAAAACATGTAACTTTTAAATTTCGAAAATATATAGTTATTTTAAAACACATATAACTGTGTTTTATACAATTAGCTGTGTAAAAATACAAAAAAAGTGAACTGATATTCTTACTGTCTGATGAGTTGTATAGCATCTTCATACTTCATCCCACTCTCTATCAAAGCCAGAGCAACAAGCACAGGAGCTCTGCATGAATAAATACACATTTATGTCATCTGAGTCTATACATGCATGTAACTGTATGCATCTTCTTCTATTGATCAGCCCTCACCTCCCCAGCCCAGCCACACAGTGAACAGCCACACAGCACCCTGGATCCTCCTGAAACTTCTTCTTTAGCAGACTCAGCCAATCATCAACCAGCTTGCTGGGAGGAGGGGCTCCATCATCAAATGGCCAATCCTGAAAAAATTGAAGCAGAACACTTCCAGCACCAGAATGATGTAAATGACTTTGGTGTGTGTTTTCAGGTGCTCTCACCACCACATTGATGCCATCTTTCTCCAGAGGCGCTTTGTCATAGGTGATATCACAGACCCGGACGACTGTGGTGGCGCCGTAACGCTTCAGGTCCTGAGAGAAAAAGATGGCAACGTGAAAACCTGGCTAGAGTGCATGATAATTTATGCAAGTTTTGAGAAGATGCATTTATATTTCGTACCTCTATGAAGGAGCTGAGTGTGCTGTCTGTAGGGTTGTGTGTGATCAGGAACCTCATGTTTTTGTGGCACAGTTCCACTGGAGCAGGACGATTCATGGTCACGAGGGGGCTTTGCTTCTGACCTACAGCAATTATTATTGTTATTTACATTGACAATAATTTGTCAGAAAAACTTGGAATCATTTAAAAAGAGGAATACTTTGCGATGTAGATGAAATTAGTGTACACAATTGCCAATAAACTTGCAACTAAATATTTTTTTCACCTCTTCTCATGAAATTTTTGTGACAATGTGATTTATTTGATAGTATATATCTTCTCTCCATCACGCTATCAGCAACAATAGCTTAATTAGCTCAATTCCAATGAAAACAGACTTAAACAAAAAGAGCCAGTAAAGTGCAGGGGTGATATCTGCTCACCTTATGCTCCAGTTGTAGTTAACTGTTGCAATTGTATTCAGGTGGCCACTGGACTTCCTGTTTCTTGTAGAACTTCCTGTTTGGAGGCTCCTTATAGTTGTTTAAATATTTTCCCAGTCTTGTCCTGCTGTTTGGTATTACCCCATCAGTGGACTGTGTCCTTCACAGTGTCAGTTCCGTCTCTCTCTCCGTCTGTTAATTTAATTGTTCAGTTCTTTTCTCTTTCTCTGTCTTTCAGTGGTTCTTTCCTTCTCTTTTCTGTTTGCGTTCAGTGTTGAGGTTCCACCTGTTACCCCATCAGAGGGCAGAGACCTGTGGTCTTTCAGGTTTCAGGGCTGCAGGCTCGCATGGCGCATCCTCAACGCTGACTGGACCTAAATGTGTTGGGCATGACAGTAGTCGCCAGTCTGCCGTAGAAACGCCATCAACCAGCAATTCTGGAACACAAAACATTGAAGACAGTAGAGACATGAAAACAGTCCCAAACAGGAGGAGATGTCGCAACATGATCCTAAATGAATGGCTGATTTGTAACTAACTGCAGGAAGTGAAAGTGCAGGTTATTGATGGTGGCCATCTGAAGAATAACAATATGTTAAAGACAGACACTCACAAGACCTTGATTTGCAAAATACACAATTTGAAATCGTAAATAAAGAAGTTAATTAATGAGCGTACTCATCCAAAACTACAAACTCTGTTACTGTAAAGAATGGACATTAGGGGAGGTGATGACCATTAGTCTCTTGTTTGGGTTTTCCGGTCTATAATTAGGAATTTATCCTGTGTTAGAGCTAATCGGGATAGCTGTCAACTATTCCTCATCCAACCAACTCAAAGCAGCGACAGGTGTTTACACATGTTTATACAAAATATGTGTTTTTAATTCCTGCTTCCAAAAAAAAGAGAGAGAGAGAACTCTTGTAAAGGTTCTGGTCTGTCTGGAGAGGCGAAGGAGTCTGAGCTGTTTCAGTGGACAGTCGTTCCTCTTACCTTGGATCGGCTGCTCAACTGGAAAATCTACAGGGTCACAACCGGCTCGTGCCACTGCAGCAGCCCTGCAACCGCGTGAGTGCTGACAGAGAACCAGCTGACTGCCTGTTATAGTAGAGCCCTGCAGACACTGAATACCCTACAGCTGTGTTTATAGATGCATCTATACGAAAGGCTGCCTCTGTCACACATCACATTTTTTTTATTTTTTTTATTCATCTTTAGAAATAACAAACTCTGATGCTTGGTGAACCCAAACAAGCACCTCTGCCAGCTTGTCCCTGTGGAGTTGAAGCTTTATTTTTTCATAAATATGTTGATCTTCCTTCAAAGTTCTTGTGTTGGGGCTTCTGAGGAAACCTGAAAATTAACTGTAAGGGGGAAAAAAGATATTATTATTTGTCCTTACCTGTTGTCAAATGTCATTTCCAACGACAGACAAAGCTTCAGCCCGTTTATGGTCCTGTTACAGTCCACCTGCCTGTGTGTATTTTGTCTTGCAGGTAAGCTGCAGGAACTGTTGCTACTCTGCAACAACCTGTGGCTGTATACCGGCGAGCCGCCCTCCTCCCTCTGTACGTAGACAGCTCTTGAGGACCTGCTGTGGCGTCCTGCATGCACCAGATTGGAGCTCTGCCTTGCTTGTAGCAGTGCAGCGTGCCTGGTTGGAGGATCTGCTGTGAGCTGGTCTAATCAGGCTGAGCAGCCATCTGACCCTGACAGCCCTGTCACTGCCAGAACACTCTACAGATAATGCTCTTAGAGAGAGAGAGAGAGGGAGAGAGAGAGAGAGAGAGAGAGAGAGAGAGAGAGAGAGACGAGAAGAGCCCGGTTCCCTCCCCCTGTTCTTTCTCCTCTTCATCCACTTTTCCCTCCTCTCTCCCAGAGCAGAGAGGTGCTGTTTGTCCCTTTCCTCACCCGCTTTACAGTGCCGATGTAGACAAGAGCACGCTTACCATATTAATGTGGCCCTTTGTTTCCTCTAAACAATAACTACAAGAATCTGTGAAATTCTAAAGAGCCCTTTCTGCCATGACACGTCTGTTTGGACCTTCTCTTGTACTCCCTTCCTCCCCCTCTCCCCCCTTCCTTTCGCTGAAGTGGCTAAAAATAACTGGCCCTTTTAGCTACCAGACCAAAAACCTTTGGGTCCCACTTGATGAAGTTAAGTTTCTCCCTAACTGATAAAATCCATTGAATTACTGTTGTCATTGATTTCTTACAGCACGAGGAGCTGCGTTACTGCTGTCACAGCATATTATTAACTGAGTTTGTCCAAAAACAAATGAAATAAGACTGACAGTTGCACGAAGAAAATCTCTATGATATATAAATAATTCAATTCTTAAAGGGGATTTTGAGTTTAGATTTTTTTTTTTATCCAATATGACAACAAATATCGCGGTTCAACAACATTATTTAACTGGCTGATAGTTTTTTTGTTTGTTTGTTTATGTGGCAAATGTATTTAATTTACTCCTGAATATAAATTTTGCAACAAGTGGCACCAAAGAGTGCTCAACAGAAGTAAAAAAAAGGCACCTTTCCAAATGAAACTGTTGACCGCAAAGAAGGTTTAAACATAGAAGTGAATACAGCTCGTCCACATTCTGTACACTCTTTTAACAACTGTTCACGCATGGGTGTGATTATTCCAAGTGTGAATCTGAGAGTTGTGAGGAGCGACGTGAAGGCCTGGCTTGTAGAAAAGGTCTAAGTGTGGGAGAGTGATATGTGAGTAACACAACACAGAGTAGGAACATTATATAATCAGATGCAATTCATGTCACTGACACCACAGCGGAGAAAATCTGTAGTATGTCTCATGTGCTCAAGTTCTAATTAAAATATTCTTTTATGTTACTATATTGCTTTGAAGTTTTATGGTGACAGAAGATCTGTTATATTTTAAACTGCATACATTTTTACAATGGTCAAAAACTATAGATTAAACTAAATAGTGAGCTGTTTGTTGTGATGGCTCCCTGTGTTGAGGCCCCCTCGTTTCTGTCATGTTACCTTCTGTTTTGATGTAACGTCCAACAACCGCGTGGCCTCACAAACATGGCCGCTGCAGTGGTTTCTGGAAATGTGAGACGATAGCTTGTGGGTCAGCTGGCTGCCTGGTGTTTTTTAGAAAGTCTAAAGGACACTGAGTGCTGCTTTTAGCGCGGTGGTGGTGATGGGCTGACCTGCTTGGACACAAAATGCCAAGGAAGTGTTTGAGCCTTTCCAAAACAAATATTTCTGCTGATGACAAACGAGGTAATTGTAAGGAAAATAATCCCAGGCTCAACGGACAGAGTTGAGATTAACCTGTAGAATTTGACCTTTTGTCATAAAAGCAAGCTAACAGATTAGCTTGCAAAAAACAGATTCAATTTGAAAAAAATAAAACCATATCCTGCACTTGGATACAATTCAGATCACCCCCAGCCCAAATGGGCTACTTGAACCATTTCACACCTGTTCATCCCTGGCTTTTTCAATCTTGTTCCTGTAAACCGTCAAATAAATAGCGATGAGAACATATCCTACTAAGTCAATAGGTTAAATCTATAAATGACCCGTGTCCCTAGTAGAGTCTCCTTGCCTTTGTGTTTGTTTGTTTATCTGTTGCTTAATTAGATTCTGGTTGGTAAGCTCTTTCTGGCATTGGTGCTATTTACATCAATGATATAAGAACTCTAATCTGGCCCAGAAGCCTTTTGCAGCCCTTGTATTTGTGTCTGGTCAACGTAAACCCAAAAACAACACATGACTTCAGTGACATAACCTCCTAGAACTGTTGCTACGGCTAGTACAAGCAGGTAATTCCCTGTCAGCATCTGGTGCTAATCTGCAAATTACTCTGGAATTCCTTGAATTCACCTCCTGACTCTTTGCTGTTAGTGTTCGTGAAAACATTCACACAGATTTAACATGTCTATATATATGAAGTTACACAGTGCATCCCTTCCACTGGAAAGTCAGCCCCTCAGGCACAACACTCTTGCCGTCCATTTGTCATTCCGACGGAATTAAAAAGAAACGAGATATGAAAGGGAATCATATTTTTATATGCCATGCTGCCATTTCCTGTTTAAGAAAGCCTCAGTGCTGTCTCATATCCCAATCACACAAATGCTTTCAGGTGTTGCAGGACTTGTTTAGTGAATGTAATGCTGCAGAAGGTCCACCAGAAGGCATCTGAGATGGCGGCAAAGCCGCAGCATGCTCTGAGCTGGATCCAATTTTATTTCTCTTCAAAGCCACTGGGATATTGACGTTGAAGTGACTTCAGGAAACAATTATGTATGTGTTTCACTGCATTGGAGGAATCTATAATGTGAGATAGTTTTTCTTAACCTTAATATGAATCAAATGAAGGTTGTTGGTGTAACGGAAATCTCGAATTTGATTTTCATTTCCATTTAAAAAAATATGCAAATAGTACAAATCTTTAACAGGTAAGTACAGTATCAAAATGACGACGATCAAGCTAATTATACATATGAGTCGATCAATATAATCACAATCATGTGAAAACATTCAAAGAAAGTTCAGAGAACACCCTTCCAAACACATACACATACACATACACACACACACACACACACACACACACACACACACACACACACACACACTCATGCTTGTAGCGAGCAACAGCAGCTGCTGTGTTTATAATTAGAAAGTTTTGAAATAAGAGATTTAGACACCCACTTTCACCTGCAGACTGAAAAAACAGTTGTCTAAGTAACAATACAGCTTTACCGCAGCAAGCTACAGTATTTGAAGTATTCGTACATTCAACAAAGGGCGCATATCAATACTTGTCACTTGACCATATGTTGAGGCCTATGGCCTCTAAACGTTCCATCTCACCGTCCGTCCCATCTGTTTTGGAACAGACGCAAACAGTCCCAAAGTTCCAGTGACTCCTTTATGGAGCCTTTTGACGTTATTCAATGCTGAAGTGTCCAATTTATGATGGACCTATTTTCATATACTTTATGCATGCACCTTTGAATAAATCTGAGGAATAAATCACAGGAAACCATTACATTTCAGTAAATGATTCTTCATGGAAACATTATGCTATTGCTTATTTAAGAATGATGTCTGGTGAAAAAAAACTTCTGAAAATTCCGGGTGATTATCTGGGGAAACAGCGCCATCTTGGGGACTACATTCAAAAACGCATCCGTTATTATGAGCTTGTTTTCTAGCCACTACACAAAACTGATATTACGTGCGTGTTTTCAGGATTCTTCACATAATAGGAAAATCAGCATTTCTTTTTCCCCTCCTCAAACTGTATCTTCTCGCCGCAAATACAAACCTCTACAAATTTAAATCAAAACAGCATTATTGTGACTTGAAAAATCGCTCATTTGTCTCTTCATGCATGTCCCTTCTGCACAGGTCTGCACCACTTTTCGGTGGTGTCAGATCTGCAAATTCGTCAAGTTTCATGTCAGCATCATTGCCACCAGGTGGCAGTGAAGCCCACAGTGTAAGGGACAGGATGTGTACTAAATTTATGGATGTTATAGTGTGGAAAAGCACACATTTTGACTTATATCGCGTTATACATTTTTAACAGTATTATCTGAAATGCATTCATACATTATATATTAATCAATGGGTTCATGGATAAGAATAATCCTGTACTGAATCTAAACGTATTAGTGGTATAATACCAGCAAAGTCAAATAATTTAAGAACCTAACCATCTAAAACCATTTCAAAGTCTATAAGTTTTGAAATAAATCACCCAGAAACCTTGAATACATTGGACTGTCAAAATTTGGCATTGTGGTTTTTGTTAAGTCATCTGAAAAACAGCATATGAGCAGAAACATCTTTCTTAAATTAAAGATTTCAATCCAGTTTATGCATAATTTAAGTTAAATGTGACACACTTGTGCTAGTGCACAAGTGTGACGGTGACAGAGACGGTGGTGAAATAGGCTATTAGGCTATTAGGCCAGAGGGGTGAGCCCTGATGCCATAATGACTGCAGACTGACGTGAGATTCATCAGGAGCCATCTGCTGACCTCTGTTCCACAGCCGCCACTAAAAAGATTAAACTTGCTGCTCACACTGAGTTCCTTACATGTGTTAAAGCCAAAACAACATGTACAAGTACAGCAATTAAACTCTGGAACAAACAAATTTTCTGCAAATTCCCAGAGAATAATTGATTGTGGCAAATCCAAAAACACATTTTCAACCAATAATGTGTACATTATATGTGTATCAGTCAACAATAAATGTGTCAACCATTAGTTAAGTCTTGAGAAAGTGTCCCACTGTGTCTTATAGTTCTTATCAAATCATCTTTTAATCTGTGATCCACAATCCATCTTTCAGGAGTGATTAACAAAGATTAAAAGTGGGAGTTCGCAACTTCCGACTGCACTGATGGGATGGGTCAAGGTTACTGAACAGTAGTGATCTGAATGTTGGCCTTCAGGAACAGATGTCCAGCCGAGATTAGACTCTTGACCTGCTGGCTAACACCTTATGGTCGAAAATAAGAGTCTTCATGTGATATACTGTGTGTCCAGCATAAAATTCCCATTTCATAAATTGAAATCGAGATGATTTCAGATCAGCTTTAGCAGTTTTCATGGAATATTCTACAGAAAGAAGAGAACATTTTAAGTTTTCCACGAAATACCACTTCACTCAAAATTAAACCTTAAATATGAGAGAAAGAATAAATAATGTTGAAAGTTTGATTGAAAAAAGATCCAAAAGCTTTAGAGTTAGGTGTTTGTCAATATAGACGGCTGATTAAATCCCTTTACAGGTCTGTTTCTGTGGGAATGTAAGAACCTGTGATCAGATTAAAACAAGATGGGACCAGTTGTTGACCATGAGAGCCAGGTTGGAGTTAAGGCTTATGGGCAGATCAGCATCTAAGGATATATAAACCAGCTCAAGCACAGCAGTCACAAACAAAGAGCTCTGCTGCTGTCTCACCTCCTTGAGGACCGAAGGGATCCACAAACCAACCTTTGATTCTGTCTTAACAACTGAAGAAGAGGTTCACAGTCTCCCGAAAGTCAGCCACCATGGTACTGGAGGACGAGAGTGACTCTGTCTTTGAGCCTCAAATCACTGTGAGTATCTTTATATATTTACAAGTAATTTAGATAAGTAAACTGATTTTTTTTTTTTTTTACAAACTCAAAAAAACAGCCTGCTTTAGAGGCTTTATCTATTACACACACACACACACACACACACACACACACGCACACACACACACACACACACACACACACACACACACACACACACACACACACACACACACACACACACACACACACACACACACACACACACACACACCAGTATGGAAGCATTCTTTAAAAATGATTTAATCTGTTTGTATTAGGAGGAAAATGTTGAGACTCCCTATGGAAAAGTCCACTGCACAATGACAGGAACTGCGAGAACAAACCGTCCCGTCATCCTGACATTTCATGATGTGGGACTTAACCGTGAGTCTGACAGAGCAATTTACATTCATCAGACAGATTAAATAACACTCCATAAAGATGTATAGATATGTTCCACCAGAGCTTCTTTTAGTGTCCCCTGTTTAAATATTTACTTTTTTAAATTTCAGTTTTCTCTCACTTATGGACATCTTTTCCTTCCTGATAGATAAGTCCTGTTTTGGAACGCTGTTCGATCATGAAGATATGCAGGAAATCATCAGACATTTCCCTCACTGCCACGTCGAAGCACCAGGACAACAGGAGGGAGCAAAAACCCTGCCTGCTGCGTCAGTACACAGACTCCCATTGAATTAGATTTTATTTGACTTGCATTTGATTATTGTAGTAAAGGTTGAAGCAAATGCTGACGGTTATTGTGTGGTGACCTCTCAGGTATGCCTACCCTTCCATGGACCAGCTGTCTGAGGCGCTGACCTCAGTCCTGAAACACTTTGGGTGAGACAGATACTGAAAAACCGCAATCAGACAGCATCAAAATATTAGCCGGTTTGACCTTTGTATATGACTCAGCTTTTTGAAGTTTTGCTCTGTGCTCTGCAGGATGCGAAGCGTGATCGGCCTGGGAGTCGGAGCAGGTGCTTACGTCCTGGCTAAATTAGCTGTAAGTGATAACCGCACCTCTGAACACTATTAACCTTTGGAACAAATTAACAGGAAAATGAACAAAAACACATGAGTGAAAGAGAAAAATGTGTTAACAGTGTGTGTCTTTGTGTGTTTCCACAGCTTAATCATCCCGAGCTAGTGGATGGATTAGTTTTGATCAATATTGACCCAAATTCTGAAGGATTAATGAACAGTGTTGCCAACAAGGTAAGTTTACTGGTTTATATTCATGTATACTGTGACATTAGTCATACAAATACATTTGAAGGTATGATTATTCCTTACTCAGTGTAATGACATGGATGTTGTATGTGTGTGTGTGTGTGTTATAGATCACTGAGTGGACACACACCCTCCCGGACACAATCATCACACACTTGTTTGGAAAGGTAAATGATCAAACTTCTTCTGCAGGCTTGGGTCTTTAGTAACGGAAGGCTGTCTCTGTGTTTTTGCAGGATGAGATTGAAAACAACCACGACCTCATTGCTACATACCGTCACTACATCACAGCTACCATGAACCAGGCCAACGTCAGCCAGTTCCTCCGCTCGTACAATAGCCGCAACGCCCTGGAGGTGGAGAGACCCATTCCTGGAGGAAACGTCAACGCCAGAACACTCAAGTTAGTACCAAGCATGACCGACTAGAAGGTTTATCATCAGAGAGGAAAAGTTTGGGGAACTTTGGTTTAGATATATGACCTGGGCAGTAAAATCTGGAGACCAGGACTGAAATAATGTGTATTGTGTACATGTATGATTTTTTTTAATTTTTTTTTCAGGTGCCCCACTCTGCTGGTGGTAGGAGACAATTCTCCTGTGGTGGAAGCTGTGGTTGATTGCAATGCTAAACTCAACCCCACTAAAAGCACACTGCTCAAGGTAACTGACTGACTAAAAAAATCAAATAAAAAACAAATTCCTGGCAGCCATTATCTATGTAGTTTGTATTTATTATCCATATAATAATGGCTGTCATTTTAATGCAATAATAAGACTAAGGTCTCCTTGTGCTGGGATTTTTCAGATGGCAGACTGTGGAGGACTTCCTCAGGTGGATCAGGTAGGCTGCATGGTTTTATTCCTGCTTCTTACACTTGGTTACAGAGAGTTATAACATTTTTTTCTTCTCTCAACAGCCAGCCAAAGTGATTGAAGCCCTCAAATATTTCATCCAGGGCATGGGATACTGTAAGGCACCATTTCTTTTTTTATAAAGTGGTAGAAAAACAAATTTGTAACATTTATCTTTTTTTTTTTAACAAATTGTAGTTAAACATCACTTCCTTAAAACATCCCCTTTATTTCCAGTGTCCTATGCCAGTATGACTAGACTGCGGTCAAGGACAACCTCCAGCTCCAGCATTTCATCTTTTGATGGCTCTCGAAGCCGCTCACACACCAACGAGTTGTTGCGTGGCCGAACACACTCACGTGGGGCCGAGGAGAAACGTGGGCGCTCGCACACAGACATCTCCATGGAGAGTATCTCTACCAGCAACATGTGCAAGACCATGTCCAAGTCCACTGAAGTGACATGCTAGAACACAGCCCTCATCCTTGTCTCATGGACTAAAATCCACTCATGCCTCATGACTTGAAATTAAATGTAGAACTTTCCATCATTCCCCAAATTTAACTCATAATGCCCTTTGACCTGCATTTACTGATTTCTGTGTTTCCTTATAGTTTTACTCTTAGCAGCTTTGCGTGTCAAAAGAATGTCAAAGAAGACTCAATTAAGCTTTTCTGTATCGTTCTTAAAGTATCTGTCTCAATCTGCGGCATAATTAGATATATATATAACAAAAAATGTAATCATATTTGTTTCATTAATTTAATCATTATTTAAACACGTAATCTCACTAAGACGCGAGGTCTCATTCAAGATAGAACTGTACCAGCAAAAGATAAAATAAAAAAATAAATGACAGACAAACAGACATGTTATATTGTTTGATGGCCTAATCTTTGAGATATCATAATTACGCAAATTCTAATGTATGGAAAATAAAGATGCTATAAAGTGTCAATAGTAGTCGGTTCTGAATGTAGAAATATGTAAATAACTCAATAAATTTGTCTTTGAAGTCCAAATGTTTGATATTTGACTGTATTTTTATAATAAATTCTGGAGCTACGTAAACAGTTCAACAATACGATCAAAATAACTTCATGTCACGATGCCAAAAATTTAAAAAAAAAAGCATATTTACGATCATCATCAAGCTAAACATTATTTATCCTTACAAGAGATGAGTGGTTGAGTAGTCTGATCCATCAACATTGCTTCTTTTTAGAATAAAATCTGGAAGAAAAAAAAAAGCGATTTTAATAAACATTTCTGTGCACATCTCCACTCTATCCACTAGGTGGTAGTCTATACCCGCCTCTGTCATGCTCATGGTCCGCACAACAAACTTCATGCTTGCTGTTGGTGCTGTCACGGGACCCTCGATAAATTAAAATTGACCCCATGTGTGAATTATCGCAAACACAAGGGACCCAAGGCTGCATTGTGGCAGCAGACATCAAAGTCACAATTTATTGGTTTTTTTTGTGTGTCTGTGGGTGGTGAGTGATTGGGGGCGTTTTTTAACGAGTCCTTTGTGTTTTTGTCATATATAATGATGCAATGATGAAAATGCAGGTAGTCTCCCGTGATTTCCTTTAAACATGAAACAACTTCTGCGCAACAGAAGTATCATTTGCAGTATCATTTGCTCCTTGAAAATTAACTGGTGCATTGGCAAAATGTGCACAATTCCATGTATATTAATAAATGGTCCTGCGTGTCCCGGAAAGCTGGAGATTGACAGAAATTGCCAGAACATTACTCTTACATTCACTATCATATCTATAGACCTCAATGTGCTCCACTGGTCTTATGTCCTTTTTGAAAGTAGAGTCTGCATTTTAATTGACTTTCCATTCAAACAGTCTTCATCATCAATCAAATTATTATAAAAAGGTTCATTATGTGGCACTTTGTGTTATGGCTGCTGGAGCACCTATACATATTATATTCAGTAACTATAATAATGAATAAATATATTTTGATATATTTGAAAATTGATAAGCTGTTGATGATAGAGTAGGTTTTAAAAAAAAATTTCACATGTATTATAAGCTCATATTTTCCTAAATGAAATATAGCATTAAGTGGTCATATATATTTTCATATTGTAAATTTGAAGATATAACATGATGAAAGGCACCCTTTTTTTGACCTGATTAAAAACTCTAACTCTCCACTGATGAGGAATGGGAATATTATGAAATTTAAATCTTACATAAGAGCCATTCGGGGACCCTTGTTGCGGTGCTTGACACGTAGGGGCACACTGCTCCTGTCAGCGAGCCCCGCCAGCTGCAGCCATATTGGAAAATCTCAGGCTCCGGCAGCAGCAGCAGCAGCAGCAGCAGCGGTGGTGGCGGCGCTGCTAACAGCTAGCGTCAGTGGACACTTACCACCGGGCACGGCGCTGTTGTGGACAAAAACAGACAGCCAGAGGGACCAGTGCAGGAGTGACACAGTCGCCAAGCCGGCACGCACACTAAAGTATAAACGTATATAATTTAAATGTTCTGACCGGTCGCGGAGCCTCGTTGCGGCCGAGCTCCGGCGTTAAAGCGGTGAGTATTGATCCCATCTGGGGGGGCGGATTAAATGGGAATAGTCCACCGTTAGCCGAGCTAGCTCAGCTGGTAACAGACAATGGGAATACCGCAGATGGAAGACGTGAATGGGTGTGTTTAGACACTGGTGGTGTAGTTTATGGAGAGATATAATGAAGTGGATAATATTAAATGCCGGTCATTTTACACTGCGAAGTAATTTGTATTCCTAACAGACAGACAGTGGTGCAGTGGCCGAATCCACCCCTCTCCCTTTCCCCGGTTAGGTGCAAAGGTCCGAGTCAGGGAGGCTTTTCTGTCATAAGAGCTGCAGCCTTGTGGCTTCAGAAAACATGGAATTATGAGCTGCTCAGACTTCAGGCTTACTGTTGCACTTTGTGAATCTGAGACAAAGGAGACTGTTCTTACTGATCCTCTGCGTTTCAAGTGTTTTGGGTGGTTCGCTGCGATGTCAGCCACAATATCGTAAACGCTGACAAGGCCGGATTAAATGCGTTAAATGTTTTCATGTTTGGATTAGATATTTAGAAAGTGATGTACATAAATGAAAAAAGTTATGATAATATTATATGTGTATCGCAATAGCACCCCAACACTTCATCCTGGTTCAAGCAGCCCCTGGATGTCAGGGTTAGTGCAATTTTTAGTGATGGGGAGGTTACAAAGCTGACCTATTATGTTTCCCTCAGATGCTACATTTTCCTTCCTTTATCCCAATTCTGTTTCCGTTCTTTAAAATATTATTGCAATTGGCCAATTTCTTTCACTTTTAGCAGTTGTTTGCTTGGAATGGGACACGGCTACCGAGTGATATTTTGCTTGTTTTATCAAATAACTTTCACTCTCTTTTGGAGACGTCACTTCCCTTCCCATGAATTACCTTGAGTTTAAACTTTACAGCGTAATACTGTTGACATGATGTTAATGTTTGCCAGACTGTCCAATGCTGCCATTCATGGATTTTTTCCATGGCTGTGTGAGGAACACAGGCCTGCTGTCAAATGTTAAGACTTGTAAAACCTGTGTAAATTATGGCACTCTGGAGTTCCAATATTGCATGCAAGTCTCATTTTTACCTCCGCCAAGGAGGTTCAGTATCCATCTGGATATGTTTTTCTAGTCTTTAATCTACAATGCTATAGAAGAAGTTCAAATTACTGTTTCTCAAAAGGCTCAATGTGACTTTCTTAAACCTTTCAAACCAATAACGCCTTTCTACGACCAAGGCTCTTTCAAGCAGCTGTACATATGTTCATGACTATTTAGACTTGGTTTTTCATTTTAGAAAATCCATTTTACTTGAATTCTTTATAGAAGTATGGTCTGTATTTCGTCTGTACTGATGATTTTTATCACGAAAAACTAAAGACTCCCATGAAATACATCTGTAGAGGTACATGTATGTAAAAATATTAGATTGTACAATATAGAAACTTGTATTCAAGCAGCGGTGGATAAGATGTGAAGTGAAAGGAGATAAACTGTCAGTACTATTACAAATGGGAGGCGGCACTTGTTTGGACATATAACTCAGCCTTCAGGTGTGTCAGACTAAAACAATGAGTGGGCGGGTCTTTTCACACTGATAAGTGACAGTGTACAGTCCAACTAGGAAGTGAGGCCGACAGGAACACACGTATGTCTTTTTGTGGAGATTGAGGAGTCTTCACAACTGTCAACATGCAGTTCCTCGAGTTCCTGGGCTGCGCCAACGGAGGTATGAATATGTGCAGTCGTGCCAGGGACTCAGTGAATGTGTTTGCTTGTGATTGGACTGGTTTTGCTGGTGCTCGGCAGTTAGAGGGTCTGGTAGGCTAAGGGCTGGAAAGGAATTTGTACTGCTCACCGCCGTGCAAGCAGTTGCATGTGAAAACATCAGACAGGTCGAGTACGGAACACAAGTAAAGACGTCAAAGGCTTTTTGATACATCATCAGCCTGGTTTGTGTAGTGCTTTTAAAATGTATTGATTAGCCATATAGCCTTATGGTTGGCGAACATAGTTTAGTTATTACAGAATCACAAGTGGAATCTAACAACATAAGGGTCATATATGAACTATTAAATGTGGTTTACATCAAAGTTTCCATCTTCGACTGGTTAGAAGAATTCTGCAGTCTCTGGATCAGTTATCTCTCTGGTTACCTCCACCTAGAGAGGTTATGTGACAGCCGGCATTTGCTTGTTTGTCTTTTAGTAAGACAACTCAAAAAGTTATGAACAGATTTTAATGAAATTTTCAGAGAGGTAAACATTCCAATTCTACTTTCATGTAAAAGCAAAAATTACCAAGCAACCTCAGCTATCTAATGTCACCTTTGCTCTAAACAGGACACAGGTGTGCAAAATAAACCTTT
Source organism: Arothron firmamentum (assembly GCA_016586285.1). Classification (NCBI taxonomy): domain Eukaryota; kingdom Metazoa; phylum Chordata; class Actinopteri; order Tetraodontiformes; family Tetraodontidae; genus Arothron; species Arothron firmamentum. The sequence goes on along the minus strand of BJFM01002141.1, from coordinate 66,838 downwards.
CTATGAAATATCAAATGTTTAGGGGTTTCATACCTATTGAAATAGATTAATGGTGTGCTTGTTTCTGCTTATGTTTTCATAAAGAATGGCACGCATCCTTTTAAAAATACACATACACTTAACTGTGTTATGGCGTCTCATGTCTTGACTCATTTGTGGTTATTTCATTGTGCCGTATTGAATTCCAGGACAGTTCTGCCTTCAACACCCATCCTGTGCCCCAGGCCATGTTTTCTGCTGCTGTGTTAATAGTTATGGCTGAGATACCTGACGGGTTGTGTCATATTCTTTTTACTTATGTTGCAACGATGCATTTTGGAATGAAATCCGAGATATTTTTGCCCAATTTGACCATTTATTACCTCCATTGCTCTGCTGGTACACAGGTCCTAAATGTTTTTTGAAATAAGTAGATATCTTAGCAGATGAGTTGACACACAGAAGCAAATTTCCGCATGCAGTCTAGGAAATGAATTTAAAAAAGGATTTAATTATATGGTTGCTTGGTAGGATGTTGTCTCTTGCATATTTTTTCTGCAGCTTCACTGTAAAGAATAATGGCACACATTTTTTTTCTGTCAAATAATTTATAGTGGCATCATATCAAAGGTTTTCTCAAATATAAAGATGGTATGAATAAAACCCAGCAGTGGTAATTCTATCTCTGCAGCAGTCCAAATGCTGTTTGTCCAAGTGGTGTTTTGATAGCTTTGCAGTGAGTAACCTCAATAAAGCTGCATCAGTAATTAACTGTCAGTGATGTTACTTAAGGCCTGGACCTTTTTTCTCATTGTGGTTTCAGCATTGCAATCATAGAGTTCTAGAAAGACAGCTTTTCACCTTTTCTTGAAGAGGACAAATTTGTGCAGCTTACTTAATGGGGTGTCAGCTGCAGTGTAGCTTCTGAGGTGTGGAGCCAGAGGCGGCTGCTTTGTAAACTGAGTGGGAGAGAAAGAAAAAGCACTGAGGGGGAATGCTTGAGTTATATGCCAGAAACTCTAAAAAAAAAAAGAAAAAGAAAAAAGAAAAAAAAGTGTCAATGGAAGTAAAAAATTTTATAGTGGAAGATGCTTTGGTGCTGTTAAAAGATTATCGTCTGGGTGTACGCTTTCTAAATGTTTTGAGCCTGATTTTTAGCCACTTCCTGCAGCTAAGAAAATTAAGCTTAAAACTTTACATTGAATTCAGTGTTATAATAAATACTTTATATAGGGCTGCCTGTTCTCTTAGGCTGTATACAAACATATTCATGGAAAGATTTCTTTCTCAAAACTGCAGCCGTAAGAAGAGTTCCACAACTTATTGGAGGTTTGCAGACTGAGGTGGTATTCAGTGCATCAAGAAGAGCCACTCATGCAGACCTGTCACTGACAAGAGCTGCAAAAATGCTGCATCACATCAGCACACTCGACAAGTCAGAGACAAGGTCACGAGGGTGGCAGAATCCTGCTGTTTTAAGTGCGGTTTGAAGTTTTTGCAGTCCGTGCTGGCAGAAATCTTTAACCTTTTTATACCACTGGGACATTGTAACATTTTCTCTAAGCATACATTATATGAAAAGTTGTATTTCATATTCTTTTATAGAAATGGGTACACTTTAATAGATTGTCAAATTAAAATGTGTTTTTCTCTTCTCCTTGTCATTTTTCTAGATATTTCCAGAATATCTTACTATGCTGGTGAGTACCTATAATGCACATAAGTAAACCTATCCTGATCGGCATATACTGCACCATTTTGCGTTTACCCTAAAAAAGCAGAGAGGAGTGAAGACAGAGGGCAGCAGAGTCTTGCTAAGGTGCTGAAGAAGGAGAGGCAGAGTTAAAATTTGTTTTATGAAGGATCAGCCGCCAGAATATATGTGTTCTGCTGCAGTGCTGGTTGAAATGGTTTAAATGGCCTGTGTATTGAACTCCATGTAGCTGTTGTTTTCCACTGATCCAGATGACTGCTTTGGAATTAATTTTACCACCTCATTATTCATATCTCCAAACCTCCTACATCATCACCTGTCCTCACCTTGCGAGTCATCGTGTCCCATGTGTCATCAGATCACCTCTCAAAGGTCATTTCTGACCTTTTCTGTGTCACTTTTTTGTGTCATCATATAGCTGCAGTGTCCTGGTTGACTCCTCCAGGCTCTGTGCATTGTCAGGAAGCTTCTCAACATGGGTTTCTCTGCTTCCTCTCTCTGTTTTCTCTTTTGTTCTTTGCTCCACTTTATAGTTACTCTGCAGATGTTTTGCTTCTTTTCGCGACTGTGGTTTATTCTATTTCTGTCTTGTCTCTCTTTAAACTTCTTTCATCCTGCTTCGGTCACTCTCATCTTTCTCTCTGCGTCTCTCTCTCTCTCTCTCTCTCTCTCTTTCTCTCTCTCACTTGTGTTCCATTTCTCGATGCCTCATTTTGCCCTACATTTTGTCTCTTCACTGATGCCTGTTTCTGTTTTTTTCATCTGTTTTGCCACCAAGTCTGGACAACATTGTTGGATTTACCTGACTGTTTTAACTGGATTAGAAGTTTTTATGCTGGCGTTTACTGTTTCCAGGAAGGTAACCTTCCAGTCGGTGATGTCAGGTTTCATAATTTGAATGGATGACTTTTGGTCCAAGGATATCACATTCTTTGAATTTTACATCGATTGATTAAGCAGACCCACAACCCTGCTCTGATGTGACTGAAATTTGATGTCTTGGGGGTTTTATTGGACTGCAGGATTTATAATGGATAGAATAGCTACTGAACCTTCAAGGACCGTGTTTCTGTGAAATTAAAGAGTCTATCCTGGATTAAAAGTCCTGACAGGATTTTGTGGATTGATTTATGATGTGGAAGCTACGCTACTGCCTGAAGTCCTGAAGTGAACAGATTATTATATTGTTTTATTGCCCACTGTGGATGTGAGCTATTGATCCCTGTATCCTGGTGATGTGATGAAAATATTTGGATCATCCTTATCAGCTGGCCTTGGATTCTGGTGTGGCTGGTAAAGCCTCGAAGTCCGACAGGACATGCTCATACTCCTGTGTTAATACTCCTGTGCCATCAGATTTTATAGTACAGTATATTTAGCACATGCCATTTCGTCCTACTAGGAACCTTACTGGAGTTACTTTAAGACCCTGAGGCCTTAGGATTGATTTCTTTAAAAGGACACTTTAAAGATCTCTTTATTTATTCATGTTTTATTCAAATTAAATCACCAGCATTGGTTTTGCTGCTTTATGATGCCCTGTTGAAAGTGAGTCCTGGAATGGTCTATGGTGTTTATAGGGTTTAACAGGTTTGTCTGGGCCCTGTGGCCAGACAGTAGTCAGAACCCCAGCGAAAAACACATGGAGAACAGCGGCTGCATCCCTCTGTGTTGGAGCAAGGGGGCCTGCATCTATGCACAGCACCCCTTACCAAGTATGTACTTTCAATAAGAATGTTAATACAGATAGATTTATGTGTCTTGGTACATTTCTACTCTGCAGTCAGGATTAAATTAGCTACACAAGTATTAAGTCAGTATTCAGTCTACAGAATGTAGTAGTTGGTAAATATTTTATACAAATCCAGACTGGGACCTGCTGATGTTTGCATCTATGCAAATTTTATCAGGTTGGATGAACTTGAATTTAGTTTTTCAGCCTCATGATCTGGTTCAAACAGATTTATCTTGCATAGTTGTCTGAGCTTAGGGGATTTTATTGTCCCAAGTGTCTTTATCGAGACACTTCTCAGTCTTTTGCATTCTTATTGTTTTCAGTGGAAAATAAAAAATTGCTTTATGATCATTATCACCTGTAGTGAAGCCCATCACTCTTTTATGGAGAACTTTTTTTTTTTTTTTACTGCACTTCATTCTTTCTGCATCTTTTGCTTGGATTGCAGTCTGTGGGCTTTGTCTTTGCCAGTACTGTCACATCTAAATACCATGGTGAGGATTTAATCTAAGATGTATCCAAATGATGGCCAGGGAGGGTGCAATGCAGGGAGAGCATGAGAGGAAATTGTTAAAGGGTGAAAGTAAGATGAGATGGAGAAAGGAAGAGAGATGGTTCAATAGGACAGGGGGATCGAATAGATATAAGAGGAACTAAAAGGCTTGTGCGATAAATGGGAGCTTGACGGAAGGAAGAAGAGGAGTTGCAGATGAAGGGGGAAATGATGGAGAAAGAGCGACACAAGATATCAGCCTGAAAGTCAGGGGAAATTTAGAGCTTTTGAATTAAAGGGAAGAATGAACAACTGAAAGCAAATGGAAAGAGAAAGAGAAAAGGATGCTGAAAATGTAGAGAGGCCTGAGATCCCCCAGGATTGTGCTAACCCCAGTAACCCAGATACCAGTTAGATGAGAGATAAAGCACCTTCTGCTGCTGCTGCAGTGGGACAGAGCTCAACTCCAAACCACAGCAGCTTAACCGACCGGCTGAGTGTCAGCCACTGTAGCCCCACCAAGAGAGGCTACAGGGGACCTGGCAGCCATCCGCCCCCCTTATGCCTGCCTTCGTGCGTGCGTGCGTGCCTGGCCTAGTTGATATGATGTCTGTTTAAATCCTGTGAGCATTCAGTGCAGTTGTAATTGGTGCAAAGAAAAATGGTTTTATTTGTTATTAGCTGTGCACATATTCTAAAGCAGTGCTGTCTGGGATGCATTTATGTCCTCCAAAACTTTAGTTTTTATCATGATGAGATACAGAGTACTACACTACGCAATCAAGACAAGACAGGGTACATGCATTAAGCTCTTTGCTAACAACTATGATGAAATATTTTTGTTTAAATGTGTAAACTGGATTAAAAGAGGATTTGTATATTTGTAGTACTTTAAGAGACATTCCAAATGGATGATTTTTCTTTATTACCATCTAATCTGTCTTTCAAAATATAAGATGCGGAGTCCTGTTAATGGTTAAGGAATGTGTAAACAGCAAATCCCAGAATATTATGCTATATTCTTCCCATTCAGACATGTTTAAATTTATGACTGGCAATGTCTGCTTGATGAAGGCATAATATTCAATAATATGGCTTTAAATTTGAATTTGGTATTAGGAAAATAGTTAATTTACTTTAATTTATTCCATATCTGTTTAGATTTGCAAGTGAAGAACACTGTTGTTTTTCACTTGGAAATTCCATAAATTAAAAATGTATAATTTTCTAATTTTATTTCTTTATTTTATTTACAGGTTTTTGTCCTTGTTGGAAGAAAATGTGAAATTAAATATTTCAGTAGCTGCACAGCTCTCTCAGCTGCTTTAGTGTTGAATGCTCATGAAAATAAATAGAACAGGTTGCCAAGCTGCAGTTTCTTATTTATGAGAATGAAACGATGGTACCTCTACTCATAGGCTTTCTTAAACCTTCTATGCAATATTTATTTGTGTGTGTGGGTGTGTGTTATATAAGCTCATGCAGTGATGTGCATTATGTAATGATTTTTTACATTAACATGCGGCTTCACATTTGGATGCTGCATCCACAGCACTTTTTTAGTAATGCTGTTATATTGTATAAATATGGCAGCTAATGCAGTATTGGACTTGTGGTTTTACATAATTACACTTAAATATTATTTTTGATTAATTAATAAGATTACATTAGAAACACTCTCTTCTGTGTTTACTTCTTTACTCTCTTGTAGAATATGATGCCCAGTTAGCCCCAGGGAGATCACCTGAGTCGGACATGGCGTCGTCTTCCTACTTGGAACCCAACCACAATCACTCATCAGCTGGTGGTTGTGGGGTTAAATCCCGTTCTGGGATGCCCGGCAGTACTGGTGTTGGTACCAGTAGCTCTGCCGGAGGCCTTGAACGGCCCCCGGGCTCCATGGATCGGGTTCTGAAAATCTTCCATTATTTTGAGACAAACAGTGAACCCTGTAACTGGGCCAGTAATATCAGGCATGGGGATGGCACAGATGTCAGGGTAAGACATAGAAGCATTTTGTATGTAATATATTGTGATAATTTGTGTTTTTTTCACTATTCTCCTTCCTTGTGTTTTAATAGGGTGTTATCCAGAAGATAGCAGAGATCCACAAATTGCGCTGCGTGTCGTCTCTGGGCCTCCGTCTCACCCATCTGCACTCTGATGGACTCCATTGGTTACACCCTGATTTGGGTGTTTCTCATATCAGGGAGAAATATGAAAAACAGCACCCCCAAGATGAGTGGAGGTAGAGTTCTAAACAGCTCATATTCTCTGTCTGCTCTACATGTATTTCTCACTTACCTAAATGTATTTGAGAGCGGGAAAGCTTTTTAATAAAAAAAGAGATTTTAATTCTCTCAGTTGCTCTAAGACGAAAGCCACCACAGCAGTTCTTTACTCATCACTCTACCCTGACACTTCTTTTCAACTCCTCGTTCATTTGATTATTTCAGTTGTTGGAAATGCAGTGCAGTTGCAGTTGATATTGCTAACATCTCTCTTTACATTTAAACATGTGAAATGACCATCCGTTATTTCAGACTGCACAAACACTGTTTACACACATCAGCTGCAGCCCATTTTCCAGTTTCTGCAGCTGTGTCTTGGAGGGCAACAGAATTGCGAACCCACAGGAGCTTCTGTCAGTTCTGTCAGGCTATTGTTAGAACAATCAGAAAGTAGCCTGGGGATACATTAACTCTGTTGCACTACTCTCACTCTGTCTTCTGCTTCCCCCTATTTTATCTCGCCCGCTTGCATTCCCTCTTTCTCACTTTGATCTCTTTCTTCTTCCTGTACAGTTCCTTCTCTCTCTTCTATTTTGTTAATTTATTATACAGAAGGATGTTGTATTCATTTTTCTTGGTGACATTAATTAACTGCAGCCCAGTATTATTACAGCAGCTTGGTGCTCACTGCTCCTGTCCCCAACCATTTCCTCTGCAGGATATCAGTCATACCTTAATACAGAGTGACATTATAAACTAATGAACACTTCTGTGGTGCAATTAATTGTCAAGTGTAACAGCAGAAAATGCTGTTGTGCATTTTATAAAATATAGATTTTTAATACCAGTGGATATTAAGCCAAAATTGTTATTTGTTTCTTAGGTATGAGTTACGGATACGGTATCTTCCTAAAGGTTACCTCAGCCACTTTTCTGAAGACAAACCCTCTCTCAACTACCTCTATCATCAGGTAAGGCATGAAGAAGCAATTTTATTTTTGTGCACATTTTATTTTCTTTGAAGCAACTTTGTAGCCTGATTATTTTGCTTTTCCAGGTCAAGAGTGACTACATGCATCATATAGCTGATCAGGTGGATCAAGATGTTGCCTTGAAACTGGGCTGTTTAGAAATTAGGTAAGATAAACACACACACATGCATACTGTACCTGCACTCAAACTTTTTTGTGTTACCACAATGTGTTAAATTACATTACAGATTTTCAAATACTGTATATCATTTATTCTGCCCTCCATCTATGCAGGCGGTTCTTCAGAGACATGCCAGGGAATGCCCTGGATAAAAAGTCCAATTATGAACTATTAGAGTAAGAATTATGTTATTTGCTACTACTTCTACTACTATGGCTATTGTTGCTATTTCTACTTCTACTACAATTACTACTACTACTACTACTACTACTACTCTAATAACCTTGTCTTTAGCATATCTTAATGTATACATTTCATGCAAAATCCTCAGGAAAGATGTTGGTCTGAGAAGGTTTTTCCCCAGAAGCCTCTTGGAGTCCCTCAAGGTAAGCCTGAAACATCTCTAATATAAAGATGGTCACTATAAGAGATCCCCCATTAAGGTCAGGCTACAGAAATGACACTGATTCTCCTGTCTTCCCAAAGATTTAACCTCAAACTATATATTTCTTCCATTTCCCTCTCATGTCTGTTAGGCAAAAACTCTTCGAAAGCAGATCCAGCAGACTTTCAAACAGTTTGCTAACCTCAATGATGAACAGAGCATCCACAAGTTCTTTGAGATAGTCTCTCCCATTTACCGCTTCGACAAAGAGTGCTTCAAATGTGCTTTGGGGGTAGGGTAATACTCATTTTATTTAAAATGTCAATTCAATGTGCTTTTTTGAATTGACCACAATAGTTCTTATATTGTTGTTGACTAGAGAAGAGAATTATTGTAAATAATGCATAAATCTTTCTTAAAGAGCATTTAACATTTTAGTGGTTTTATGCTATTCAGATGACATTCTGTCAGTACCGTTGTTTGTAAAAAAGTTGATTTGATGAATAATGTGCATGTTTATACTCTACATTCTGCCTGTGTCTATAGTCTAGTTGGGTAATATCAGTCGAGTTAGCTATTGGGCCAGAAGAAGGAATCAGCTACCTCACAGATAAAGGTTCTACGGTGAGTAATGCTCATTTAAAACCTTGTAAATAAAACATTCCTCTTAATAAAGTTGACTTTTAATTACAATGCTAAAGGTCAATTTACCATACTGCCCTCTGCTGGTTTGCCTCTCAGTTGGCGTTTTTAATTAATAATCGGAGTTAGAAAAAAAGCCATGTGTGTGGTCATTGGGTGAAGTGATTTGATTACATGCACAGTTGCTCACCACAGTGACAAATGAGACTGCAGACTGTACATCTGTAATGTCACTGTTTAAATTGAGTTATTTCATTTAACCTTAAGTAGGACACATTGCCTGTCAAATCTGCAATCTTTTATTTTAATGTGTTAATATTGCATGCAAATTAAATTAATCAGAGATTCTGTGGCTCATAAACAGTACCATTCTTTGTTGATAATATAGTGTTGTCACTCCTGAAAATGTTTAAGATCCTATAGAAGTTTTTCTCTCTGTTGATAATTCTTTGAAAATAATTTCTCCACCCAGCTACAGGGCTCAGGTGTGTTTGTTAGTATGCAAACCTTTTTATTTCTTTGTATTTGGTTTTTTTCCACAGCCTACACACTTAGCTAACTTTAACCAGGTTCAATCAATCCAATATTCTTCACTGGAGGATAAGGATAGGAAAGGCATGTTGCAGCTTAACGTAGCAGGAGCTCCTGAGGTAAAAGCACACACTCGTACACCTTGCACCCTTCTGACTCTATAATATTACTAACATTAGTACAAAGTATTCATGCAGTTTCTGCAAATAAACAAGAACTATTTTATCCTCAGTACCATCTTTATTTTCAATGACAATTTTTTAACATGGTTAGAAATATAAGCTTTTGCAAAATGTACAGAACTGGTAGAGATGAATGTGTCTCCTCTTGAGTGTTTTTTGAGTGGATCTGTGCTTGAAGCAAGACTTACTGCAAAAAAGCATCAGTGGAAGGGTGTGTGCGTGCATATGTGTGTTGGTCAAAGACATCCATAATAAAGCCCTCATTGTGTCACTATGAAGCAATGCGCTGTCCTTCTCTCTGGTACTAATCTGTATGTGTGTGCATAGCCCCTCACAGTCACTACGGCATCACTGACCACAGCAGAAAACATGGCTGATTTGATTGACGGTTACTGTAGGCTTGTCTCTTCATCTCCTCACTCCTTCATTGTAAGAGTACATAAAGGTAGGCTGCACAACTACTTTTAGCGCTATTAATATTTATGCTTAGTTTGTAGAAAATATTTATACTTTCCTTGTGTTGAATTTGACCCATGCAAAGCTCCTTAGTTCATTTACTGAAGTTAACTATAAACCTGTAACAATAATTTTATTTCATGCTTTACCAAAAGTCTTTTGAGTGAGGTCAAAAGTTGCATGGTTAAGTATATTTTCAGTACTGTAAATTTGCTGTCTTTGTAAAAGTGAAGCTAACTGGCATCATTATGATCGCTGTCTCTCTACAGATGGGGACAGAGCTCTGCCCTCTATTCCAAAGTAAGTCTACAGGTCTCTGCTGTCTTTTATTTGTGTTCTATGCAGAAATACAATGGTTATTTTGTCATGATGCACCAACCAAATCCAGTTGTACATCCTTATACATTTTTATTTTTTTTAAGCAAATCTTTGGTGCAGCTTGAGCAGGTGATATTACATGATTTACTTATTTTCAGCACTACAAAAACTGCTCGAGTGGAAACCTACTCATATAAAATTAATCTTATCTGTTACAATACAATTATGTTTTTTTTATTATCCATGGCTCAGTTCATCCTCCCCTTGAGTTTTAATTTTAGAGTTCAAAGAAAAGATTATTTTTTCATTTTCAGAGTTTCAAATCATGAAAGGCGAATGGAGAAACGGATGGATGGAGTCAGGAGTCGAGCAGTTTGTGTCTCAGGTACAAATTTCTATCTCACTTCTCTCCTCGAATGATGGTCTACATTATTGCCATCTTTTCTCCCCTTCTGCTGCTTTAAATGTCATGACCATTCAAGACTTTCAGTGCTAAGAGCTAAATATGGGGTTCACAGATGTGTTATTCCCCTTATAAAGCTTCATCTGTGTGCAGTGAAGAGTCCTTGTCTTTCCAGATGTCACAATGGAGCGCCTTAGTCACTGTCACTCCCTGTCTACTGACCTCTGACTAACTGACACTCACACAGAATTAAAGTGTTGCATGGAATATAGTATGAATCAATATCTTTAGCCTTGTTTTTTATGTACCTGCCAACTAATTTTTATTTCCTTTTCTTTCCCAATCTATTCCTCTATGGTTGCTACAGGTCATACTAGTGGTGATGGTAAAGAATATTCTATTTATTAATTAACATTCAAAAATCTTGAACTGTGTCTGCATTAATGAAACAAAACTGTGTGCACACTTTGTTTCTTTGAACCTGCATCTTGCTGTTTGGGTTTTATCCATGACTCAATCATTTTTTCTGTGGAAAGAATCAATTTTTCCACCCCTCCCCTTTCCATTCGTCTATCTCTGTCCCTCCCCTTCTCTGCTACACACTTCTGTCTTACATTCCTCATGTACTACAGCATTTTCTCCATTAGAATTTAAGTATTTTGCAAGTTTGGAACCCGTTATGGTCACAACCGTTAGGAATGGTATATCACTCTCTCACTATAATGTTTTGTTCTAATATTTTGTAGTTCCATCTTATTTTGTAAGGAAGTTTCTTTATCTTTTTGGAGTTGGATGTATAATTGTATTTAATTGATAGTTGCGAGATTTTGTTTTAAAATCTTGAGCTTGCTTATACAGAAATAGTCATAGACATAAAGTTGTCATTTGTTAATCTTAAGCATGTATGATGCATTACCAACAGAGATTATCTTTCCTCTCCCCTTTTTCTATCTTCAGAAACTGACGACTATGCTGAAATCATAGATGAGGAGGACACGTATACCATGCCATCAAGTAAGCACAGATGTACAAAACAGTGTCTGCAGCTTATGTGACTGGTCTCTTTCGTGTGTGTGTGTGTGTGTGTCTGTGTGTCTGTGTGTGTGTGTGTGTGTGTGTGTGTGTGTGTGTGTGTGTGTGTGTGTGTGTGTGTGTGTGTGTGTGTGTGTGTGTGTGTGTGTGTGTGCGCGTGTGTGTGTGTGTATGCTGTTATCATAGATAAAGTTTATTTATCTCCAAGTGGATTGTTTAGGTTTTGTAGTTGACATACTTATTTAATTAAATGTATCTTGTTCTCATCTTAAATATTTTGGATATGGATAATTCTGCCTTGAAACCAGGTTCACTTTTGAAAAAGACATTATTAGGAGTTCTTTTAAGACTCTTTGTTAATATCATACTAAAATATCCTGCTTTTGATATGTAAAATGATCAAAAGGTTAATGTGTAATCAGTTATGGGCAAACGTACTGTTTTAAAAACAGCACAAAATTGCTTTTGACTTATGAGTAAATTATGGCGTAGTATATATGAATAGAATCTTTTTTTTTTCGTAGTATTTAAAAGGGGAAACCACACTAATCTGTGGGGTGAGATGTCACAAGATTTAATGTAAAACTTCCCTTTTTTGCAAGAAAATTTACAAAATGATTTTATCTATGAAAACTGAAATGACACCACAGTGCTGCTAATAAAATGTCTCCCTATGTACTGCCGTGCATAATAAACTAACAGGAACTGTCATTCTCTATAGGCAACATTTAGAGCCGATCAAAACAGATCATGTGCCAGTTTGAAATAAAGGCCAGATTTCTTGCCCTATATTACTTATATGGCAGATTTAAAAGGGCCTCATTAAGTTTATAAATGTATCTTTTTATAAATTCACTAAACTCGTTAAAGTTAATCATTTTTTGCTTTTTAATACACTCAAAGCACTTTTGCTTTTTAGTACGCAAAGACAAAGGGCGTCAGATATAAGGTATACAACAAAATGAGGAATTGGTTGTAAAATCATTAAGAAAGCTTCCAAATTGGTTTCTTTCAAATTGCAATTGTGGTAATTTAGTAGAATTACAACTGAGACTGTACTTGACGATTCTCTGTACTCACAGCTAGTTATTTCTGTCTCCTATCACTAACTCATTTTCCCAGAATACTATGGACTAGAGCAAGGTAATATTTGGAATGTACCATGAATCTGATTGTATTGTGATGGCACTTTACTTTGGTGGTTGCTGTGACCCTTTTTTTGTTTGCTTGCAAAAGTAAAATGAGAACCTATCGGTATCTGTTTCCCATTGGTTTGATCCCCTCTGTGTTGACATGTGATGTGCTGTCATGTTGGGAGTTAAACTTCCAGAGATCTTTTTTGTACTTTAAAACTTTAAAGTGCAGTATTTACCCTAATGTCTCGAGTTTTACAGTTATAAAGTACCATGCCGCTTTGCAAGAGAGAAGAGATTTGTATAACGTACATTTTGACATTTAATAACCATTGTTGTTTTTCAAATATAAAGCTGACTCAGTACTTGTAGAATTTATCTCTTCATTGTAAACTGTATTGATATGGTGGTTACTGTACATGGCAGTATCATGTCTGTCAGGAAAGCAAACCACAAGCCTCTGAACAGCGGACATAGCACAGACGAAACTAAATCGCTATAATTCTTTATGAATCAAGCTAATGAAACTCATCTTTAGTCTGACAGAGGCTTTTAGATTTTTGCCACAGTCTTCCTGACTTTACCCATATTAAGTATGATTTAATGTACAAATTTATTTCCTTAATACATTTAATGTTTCTGGATCTGGTTCGTCTGTGTTATGTGTCACATCTGGCTTTGGTCTGCTGGTGCTGTTTTTGCATGTAGTTGACATCAAGCAACACTGATTCCTATCAAAACTAAGCTTGTCAGAGCAGGTAGGTGGTATGGTGCTGTTGATCTGGTATTAAAGCCAGAGCTGTGACTCTGGATTAATTCTGCTTCAAATGAAAATTTACAAAGGTTAAAAATAAAAGCTTTTAGAAATAGAGGATAAGCTGTTTTGTCTGGTTTATTCAGGAATATATCCATTACTGGATCTATTTTAAATGGTATATTTATGCTACATACTACGTCATATTATTGTATACATTCTTATATAACTGTTGAATGTTGATTCAGAATAGAGTCAGAATTACTCCCTGTGTGCTGTAATGCACTCTGACAAGTTTAGTAAATGCAAACCCTGACAAGGAAGACGTGTGTATTTTTAATCCAAATGTTTCCTCTGTGTGTGTGTCTGTGTGTGTCTGTGTCCATGTCCATGTCTATAATGATTCTGTATCTAGCACGGGATTATGAGATTCAGCGGGATTGTATCGAGTTGGGACGCTGCATAGGTGAAGGCCAATTTGGAGATGTCCACCAAGGACTCTACATCAGCCCGGTACGTACAGTAGTTACACACAGGTTTTATTTTTTTATATTGTAAATATCTGAGTCATTCAGATAAAGTATTGCAGGGTCTTCCATTAATGCTTCTGTGGCAGGGTGAGCAAGGTTTGTCAACAATTATATGTTGGTACAGCCTAAATACAGTCTGATACCTGTTTGTGATCTGTGTGCAAAGTCACTAATTCTATATGTTGTGACTTAATGTAGTTTATTTTATTTTACTTTGTGTAGGAGAATCCAGCCTTGTCTGTTGCTGTGAAGACATGTAAAAATTCAACGTCGGACAGTGTCAGGGAAAAGTTTTTACAAGAAGCTTGTAAGTTTTCAAAGTCTCAATGTTACCTGATGACCTTTGTTCAGATTGTAGAATTTGCAGAAGAACCCTTGACCTTTGAGCTTTGTGATTCCTTCCTTGCAGTGACTATGCGTCAGTTTGATCACCCCCATATCGTGAAGCTGATGGGAGTAATCACAGAGAATCCAGTCTGGATCATCATGGAGCTCTGCACACTTGGAGAGGTGATACGAGCATAAAGGAATAGAGATCACTAATAAGATTTTATCTTAGATGATTTAATCAAAAGTCTTGTGCCTCTGAGGAAAGTATTCAGCTGCATCTGCTTCTAGAATACAATGTAACTTTGCCTGTTGCCATTAGTAGCTGTTAAAATGAAGAGCACATTTCTCGACAAATACTTTATTTTTATTGTGTGACATTATTACTACTTTCAGATGTTGTTTCTCTTTGTTCACCAGTTTTCCAATTTGCCAGTTTTTCAACCATATTTCCTCTTTTTTCTTCCTTCTATGATGTCCATGGTCAAAATTGTTTTTTTCCTGTTTGCCTAACAGTCCATTCCTCTGCTTGTTTCCCCAGTTACGGTCATTTCTCCAAGTGAGGAAGTACAGCCTTGACTTGGCCACTCTCATCTTGTATTCATACCAACTGAGCACAGCACTGGCATATTTGGAGAGCAAGCGCTTTGTACACAGGTAGGAATGAATATTTCAGAATATCTGTGTTTTAGGACCTGTATATACAGTGTGCAGAATGAATAAATTATTATTTTGTGCTGCAAACAGAAAACAGACACAAAATTACATATACTGTCACTCTTGTCTGCTTTAATTGGTAATATAGGTTAACTATTGCCACACATGCCAGGTTTACTATAAAATTGACTAAAACCAGTGTCTCACTGGCTTGATTTATTTCTACAGAGACATTGCAGCACGAAATGTGTTGGTGTCGACAGTCGACTGTGTGAAACTGGGTGACTTTGGTTTGTCACGGTACATGGAAGACAGCTCTTATTACAAAGGTAATTATAGTAACGTCATGCTTCTGTCGTGCTTCCAATAGGCAGTTTATCTTCTTAAGGTTTTTGATGAGGGAACTGAGGTGAACACAATTCTTTTGATTAATCTTGTTTTAGCATCGAAGGGTAAGCTTCCAATTAAATGGATGGCTCCCGAGTCCATCAACTTTCGACGATTTACCACAGCCAGTGATGTCTGGATGTTTGGTGAGATTATGAGTTGCTTGTCTTCACTCATTTTTGTATCTGTTTCTTCCAGTTTTTTGTGATATCAGCAGATTGTGACAGCAATTCTGTTTTAATCTTTTCTCCAGGCGTCTGTATGTGGGAGATCCTAATGTTTGGTATCAAGCCTTTCCAGGGCGTGAAAAACAATGACGTCATTGGCAGGATAGAAAACGGCGAGCGTCTAGCTATGCCCCCCCAGTGTCCTCCTACTCTCTACAGCTTGATGACAAAGTGTTGGTCATACGATCCCAGCAAGAGGCCGCGATTCACTGAACTGAAAACACAACTGAGGTACTTGGTGGAGTGTGCCACGTGTGTCTGACTGCGAGTTAAACTGGGTTTCAATGTAAGATAAAGGTGAAAGTGTCCCATATCTTTTGATTATTTATATGTATGATGTTCCACAACTGGTAATGGTAAGTAGGTTTACGTTTTAAAATGTCCTGTAATCTAGTCCATCTTTATCTTTCCGTAACTTGATATACTGATTAATTTTTAAAATTCAACTCTCTGAAAAACATTGTTGCGATGCACTTTTGGCAGCAATAATTTAGAGTGGTGTGGTAAACAATTTCCAGAAGTATTTTCTAACATATTCCAGCAGGTGTCGCTGGTAGTCTGTTTATTTACGTAGGATTAACCCAGAAGATACAGTACGTTGGAACCATCAACTCGGTTTTTTGATGAAATATCAGATCAGAATGAACCATCAAACTGACTGAGACTCACGATTTTTGCTTTTGGAAGCAGCAGAGCGGATAATGTATTTTTGCCAATACAAGATTCCTTGCTTGATTAGATACTTAACAATGTAGGTCTTGGAATAATGTTAATATCATACATAATTCCATATTTAATAGTAATCCACATTTATATGCCTTATATCACCAAATTAACCAAGTAATAATGTATTGTGGATTGGCTGTGAGTGTTAAAAATAATGAGCCAGATTTTTAGTCATAAATCCTATTAAGTTGAATGGTAACATCTGCCAGCATTATTTAAAGCAAAACTGTTTTCATAAAGTGGATGTCCTTCCAAGGTCCAGTCACTAATAGTACATAAACATTTGACACATTCTAGTTTCAGACCGTGAGGACAATACCCTCTGGTTTAACCTCTAAATATTTCTGGTCAGATGCAATATGTGAGAGCTCAAGACAAAACATCATTGTTCAGATATTTTGCAGATTGCACATCCTATTTTGACTGATAACATCATACTATCAACACAGTAATACTTTAAATATTAGTAATTACTTTAGTAGTCTCATCAGGCTGGACATATGTGTGTCTAATGAAAAAGGTGTAATGGTGGACATATACACAGCACTGCAGGAGGCCATTATTGTTTCCCTTAGTATGCATGTTTTCACTTTCACACAGAAAACAGAAAATAAACATGTGTAATTCCTGTGGTTTTATGTTTAAAACCAACCTTAAATTCCTTCATAGTGTATAATACTTCTCAAGAGGTCAGCTTTTCTCCCCTCATTCTACTCCTCTAAACTCTCCTCTTTTTATTGTCCTCCTGATGTCTGCTCATTAGTCTGACACTTGTGCAATATGTTGTAGGTATGTTTTAATGGGCTGAAAAACAGCTGTACACTAATTTCTGATTTTAAGAACTAATGAATAGCTCTCAGTCGCACTCAAAATACCACTGTCTTGGAAAAAAGACTTTGACCGTGTTAAATGTAATCTCTGGCTATTGTTAGGGGAACATCACCATATCTGGCTGTTATGTTATAATATCAGTTGTAGGGCTGTCCTGCCAAATATGCAGCTCTCAGCTACTACTCGAGATTTTCTAGAGTGTGTGTGTGTGTGTGTGTGTGTGTGTGTGTG
>BJFM01002141.1:18853-49697 GCA_016586285.1 Arothron firmamentum | reverse complement strand
GTGTGTGTGTGTGTGTGTGTGTGTGTGTGTGTGTGTGTGTGTGTGTGTGTGTTTACACAGTGGGCAGCTGCTAGAACATACAGCATTCCAAAGAACAGAGTGAGAGAAAGATAAAGAGATGGAAAATAGACAGAATGGAAGAAGTCACCCTGTTGCTGCTAGCACTCTGGTAGTTTTCCTGGATGAGCAGAGCAGACCGTCTCATTTCAGATCGTACCACCCTGGTGGGGATGTCTACATGAGGGTGAAGGATTGTTGCCTACTCTGGTGTGTAGCTGCAGCAGACTGTATTGGAGTCATTCTGCCAGGCATAGCTGGTGTCATCGTTTTGGTTGGTGTTCTGTGGTTTTTCGCATGGGTCGTTATCATGTCTGTGGTTAGCAACACCACCTGTTAGTATTAATGGCTTCATTATGGTTCCAGAAGATTTTGACTACTCTGGTGCTTTTGGATTAGCCTCATCATAAGGTAAAATCGCTTCATATTATTCATGAGCAGAGGGTTCATTTAATTCTTTTGAGCATACATATACATAATATGTATGATCTCAAGATGACAAACATCAGGATATCAGGAGCAGATATTTGGTGACTGGCTGCGTGGGATGGTGGGGGCCCCCGTTCCATCATGTATTGATTCTCCAGAGAGATGAGTGGGTTGGACAGGTGCAAGGACATACACAGACACACACACATATACACCCACACACAGCAGGAGACGGCTGAACAGGGGGTGATGATGTTGCTATAAATACAGCAGTGGCTCTTAACCTTGCTGAAGAAAGGAGGGTGTAAACAGTGTGGAACAAAGTGGGGAGTTGGCATGTTGGAGTTGTGGAGTCATCACTCCTCTCCCACAGCAGCTCCTTTTTCCTCAGGGAATTGATTTAGCAGGCATTTTCCCAGAGAACGGGTCAGTAAGAAGCATTTCTGTCTGATTTCTTTGTCTAAACACAGAGTTGTCGTTTTCTCTGATAGGTCTTGAAGTAATATTACTTGCTGTTAAATGCATTTACCAACGCTATTTCTAAAATTATTTTGTTGCCAATTAATCCTTTTTGTATTTTCAGCACAATACTGGAAGAGGAGAAACTTCAGCAGAAAGAGAGGAACAGGATGGAAATGAGAAGACAAGTCACTGTTTCTTGGGACTCCGGGGGGTCTGACGAAGCACCACCAAAAGTAAGGGGCTTCAACCCTACACGTGTTTGTCTCTGGCTGTAAGGTAGAATCTTCCCCTTATGTTTTTGTAGATGTACAGCCTTTCTGCTGTGTTTTAATATTTTTTAAAAAAGTGTTTGATTCATGATTTTACAATGAATCAAATGCAACAATTTGTCAGTTTGTAGACATTTTAATTAAATGCATGAGCAGGTTTATTCATTATTATAGTAACATAGACACGAAGGGGAGATTTATAGTATTTCTTCAAATACAGAATGAAACTAATTTACCAGTACCTTAATACATGTGTGACTTTATTTTACTCATTTTAATGTGAACTACCTTTGCTGTTCCTGACATGGATGCATTGTATAATGTTTAATAGAAACTGCATGGCTACTTCATCATGTGTTCCATCAAAAGTCACATTTCTGTCATGATGAAGGGTAACACATCCAACTGAAGAAAAAGAAAGTAGCAGTGCATTTTCATCATGAACCTCCCCAGAGCCCCAGATGCTGTTTCCATTGTATTTGCCATTTTAAAGCTTTCTAATGTGGTTTTGGAGTACACCGAATAATTTGCTAATATTTAATAAAGACAGGTTTCTGTGGTTCCTCTCAGATATTTCTCAGAATGTAAAAAGAGGCCCTGGATCATTAAAATAGTTCCTCTCTAGTTTTACTAAATTATTAAATGATTGTAAAGCATCTAATGGCCCTTTTTTTGAGCATTAAAGAGGTAGATTTCTTTCATAATTAGCTGTTTTCAGACCCTCCTGCTACTCCATCACCCTCTAAGACCATCCTACCCCATAACTTGTTGCTCCAGCTGCTTCTCCATCACCAACTCCCCCATGCCCCTGCTGTTAGCATCTAATAGCCTCTTTTGTTTACAACCAAAGCCATATGTTTTAGGCAGTAGCCCATAAGTTTCAAAATTTAGTTTTAACAAACCTCTTCAGGCATAATATTTTCATATAAATTCTTTGCAATAACAAATGTAAAGACATTAAATTTCTTTAATCTACTCCCCACATTTACATGGGGGTCACAGTTTAGATTGTTCAAAACAAAAACTGCCCCCATACATTTCCAGATGTGTTTTCCAAGTAAGACCCAACCATACAGTTAAATTTGGTCTGGCCAGCATAATTAACATTAACATGGTCTAATTGATATATATTTTACATTCAATTCCATCATCTGTAGGCTGTTTGATCAGCCAAATTATGGCTTTTGTTTCAGACCTGAAGACTCCTGTCTGCTTCATGCCATCCCTGTCTCTCTCACCTGTGTGTGTGTGTGTGTGTGTGTGTGTGTGTGTGTGTGTGTGTGTGTGTGTGTGTGTGTGTGTGTGTTTGTCCTTCATGCTACCTTCTTTATTTCCATTTCTCCCTCGTCCTACTACCTCTTTGTCTTTCTGTTTGCAGCCCTGCCGCCGTCCCTCCTTGCAGCCCAGTCTGGATTGTCTGTTTGCTCCTTCTCCTCACCTCCTCTGCCATCCAAACCAGCAGTTTACCTCACAGTTTTCTCTCTGCCTTGGAAACTCTCATTCATCATCTGACTGTACCTTCTCTCACAAGCCCTCTACTTCACTGTGCTCACCATCTTTCCCTCATCAGTCTTTTTCTTGCCCTGATCTTAAGCCTCACTCACCTCCCTTTGAAAACACCTCTAACAACGGTCACTCTTCCTCCCAGTACAACACCCTTTTGAAGTTTGAATCTAAAGTTCGCCCCAGCCTGTCTTCAGAGCTTCTCTCTTCTCCACCTCACTCCAACTCAGACAGCCAGTGTGATAGCAGCTGCTTTCACAAGACAAATGTCCTCACTAACAGCCCTCACTGTTCATCCCAGCCAAAATTAAACAGCTCCCACTCCCGTCCTTGTCGTTTCACGCTCCAATCCCAAACTAGTCCGAACCCTAACTCTCTGCTCTGGAGCAAGTCAAATGTCTGTCCTCGCACCCACCAAAATAACCAGCACAGGTCAAATGCTGGTGTTAAAACCTTGTTGCCCATCTTTCACACTGGCTTTCAGACTAATCCCACCACCTCATTACAGTCTGACTCTGACCCACGTCCTGCCATGCTGTCGTTCGACAGGCTTGATCTCTGCTCCGCTTCTACTCTTCGTCCCCCAGAGAGATTATTTGCAGCCCCCTCTACCTGTATTCTGCCTTACACTAATAGTGCACACAGTTCATTGCAAAGCCTCACCATAACCCCCCATCTACATCAGCTCCCTTGCTTTGAAGGACCCATGACTAAATCCTTAAAGGCAGGTGTTTTACATTTAAAAAATATATGTACTTTTTTTTTTAACCAAAAAGTTGCAACATTAAAGATCAGTTTTACTCTGTATAGGTGGACGTGGATCTTTCTTATTTTGCATAATGTGACTGAATAAGGTCTAAATTTTAAACGTAATGATCTTGTTTGTACAGCAGTAGACGACAACAAGGAGATGCAAGAAACCACAAAACTAAAAGGTTTAACTGTGTTTCAAGTAATTTTCTGCTGTGTAGTTCATTCTTATCAACACTGAAATTTGCTTTGTTTTCAAGATCGTATAATGTTGCAACATTTTCTGATGATGTTTTAATCCAGTCTTTAAATGAATATTACATAGTGTATCATGGTTGTAAGTGCCAAACAAAAGCAGAGTGAATGAGCCCATTTTTGTTTTTGGCCTGTTTTATTTGTGTTAGACCTGCTGTCCTCTGTCATGACTGAAAGCAGATCAGGCATTGTGTTGATTTGACCTCGGATTATTACATCCTATTTATGGCCCTCTTGGCATGCCTGTCATAAATCCCCAATCCACTAATCATCTAACAGTACACTTAATGTACTAAAACCTCCAAAAGCAAAAAGCCACATGCTTTAAATTAAATTATTTTAGAAAAGTAGAAGGATTTAAAAGAGTATTCATAAAAAATTAAGCATAATTCTGTTCATCTGCATTCTGTGAAGCATGTGAGAATCTGCCATGAGAAGGATGGGTGCTATTAATATGTGAAGGGTGAGCTGAACTAAAATATGTGTCTGCACATAAGCTTATTTATGTAGAAGAACAGCCGTTGGGTCACCTTGATCTCTCTGTTGGGTGCTTAGGTGACCCTCTCTGTTTGAATTAACGTTGCTATAACCAGATTACTACCTGAAATAGTGCTCCTCGGTGTTCCTAAGTTGTTGGTAACACATAGTCCTGCTTTCCTGAAGTATTAGCTTTTAATTCATGTGAAAAGTGTATCAGACTTTGTGGTAAAAGACTGCTTTATACTGTTGTCTGCTTGATGACTCAGTAGTGGTCTGAAAATGCTCACTCCTTTTAAACTTTAGCTTATCCCAACACTTATCTGCTAATTAAATATAAATCTTAAGCCCACATTTTAAAAATTGTGCTAATAAAATACTTACATGGATTTTTATCAGCTTCACAGGCAGTGATAAAACCTTTTCACACATTTAATTCAAACAGATTGCCGATTTTATTCTCTGGGGGATTTCAGTGCTTTTATGCTTGTTAATTTACCTGCAGTGGGCAATAGTCTCCCAGTTAGAACTAGATAGACAAACACGGGCTAGCAGTGATCTGGCATGGCTGAGCATGAGGTGGGTGTGCTGACCTTCATGCACCTTTTATGCGGTCATTGTGTTTACCTCAGTATTTTTATTTAAACTTTTTTAGTTCACGCTTTGAGTGTGGTTATGAACATATAGACTTCGAAGGCATAACTTTTGTTGACATTAGTTGACCTTAATCACTCATTGGTGCGTGTCTGCACTCATGACATTGTTTTTTGTCTTTAAATCTCAGAGCTTCAGTAGTTTTAATATATGTCAGTATTTTGTCTTGTCTGCGGGCTTTTGTGTGTTTGCTTTATTTTTTCTTTCCGTGTCTCCCTACTGTTCTTCTTTTCTTTATTTTTTTCCACCTTGTGTGTCTTTGTGTCTGCATTGCCACCGAAGATGTGGTCCAGAGAAAGCTACTATGAGAGGCTGTGGAAGGTAGAGCTTACAACTCTATATTGCTAGAAATGAACTCTGTGTCAGAAGATTCCATCACAAATGAAAACTCTGTCCAAGAGGAGGAAAACTTTCATCTTTAAGTAGTTTCATCTTAACTAATCACATGAAATTAAGAAAATAGACAGAACTACGGGTTCACCAGGGACTTCTTTTAGCAACTGTTGCTTCAGTTAGTGAATTAATCATATTTAGTAAAATAATTTCCCCTAAGTTAAAAAAAACAACAGAATAGAGAGGTCGTTGGTGAACACAAGCAACCATATGTTACGCCTGCACCCAACTAGAGTCCCTGACTTTAACGTTAACAGAGTGTCATATTACCGGTAATATTCCATGAGTATTGATGCACCTGTTCATCTAACGGTTTGGCGGACTTGCAGCCCAGTGGGTGTTCCTTGATTTGATTGACAGCTAACCTGGCCACACAAACAGCTCCTGGAGGTTTGTGTGCTGAATGTGTGAATGGCCCTGAATTGGTCTTCACTATGAGGATAAAGATGTATAATTATGATAATTTTTTTCCTCTGTCTGTCTTACGCTCTCTCGCTCTCCCTCTTTCTCCTTCATTCACTCTGTAGCCCAGTCGGCCAGGGTATCCAAGTCCTCGATCCAGTGAAGGTTTTTATCCCAGCTCCCAACATCCTGGACACTATCAGGTATATAGAAATACTTCTATAAAAGACCTATAAGCATGAGGAAAGTGGTCATGAAAAAGTGACTGATAAAAGTGTTTGTTCCTTTCTTCTCCTGTTTTGGCTCAGATGGCAGGATACCCCGGTCCTCACACCCTCCCCTCAGTGCCCAGCGCCCTGTACCCCCCACAGTCAGCAATGGTGGACACACACCATGCTCACACACACCCCCGCCACCACGTCCATGCACACTCGCATGCACAGCACCTTCCTCAGCCACATGGACATGAAATGGCACAATGGGGCCCAGGAATAGAGGTAGGAGGTATATCTTAAACATATATTACCTTCTGAAAGATCTTTTTTTGCTTGAATGGTGTAAAGACTGTGTAAGAATTGCATTTAGTAGCCTGAAAAAAAGACTTCAAAATATTTAAATCATACAAGTCAGCAGCCTAGTGAGGCCATTTTTAGTGTGTGTGTGTGTGTGTGTGTGTGTGTGTGTGTGTGTGTGTGTGTGTGTGTGTGTGTGTGTGTGTGTGTGTGTGTGTGTGTGTGTGTGTGTGTGTGTGTCCATCATTTCAGTTCAGTCTCTCATTTGTTTTTTTTTTTCATTTTGTGTGCATGTGTGTTACTGTTCTTGTCTTTGGTTGCACGTTTGTGTTTGTGTGTGTGTATCCGTGAGTAGGACAGGGCAGTAGACATGCAGCAGTGTGTAGGTCAGCAGTGCCTGTTCGTGGAAGAACAGCTGATGATGCAACAACAGCAGATGGAGGAGGACCAGAGGTGGTTGGAACAGGAAGAAAGGCTGCTGGTAACACACACAGTGCGCACATTAAAAAGTAGTCACAGATGCAGTTAGGAAAGTACTAATGACAAAACAGTCAATTTAAATGAAGTCTGTGTGCCATGGCTACTATTTTAAATTAATAATTTAATCCCCACTGTCTTTGTATTTTTTGTACTTCTTTAAAGTAGATTTGCAAAGGAGATACAAAGGAAACTTTGTGTAGGATTTTGTGCATGATGGTTTTTTTTGGTGTGTGTGCTGTGATGCATGCTGTGTGTCACGTTGATGTAAAATCCATCGCAGCTGATAAATATCAGACCAAATATCAGATCAACTAACCAGGCTTAGAACAGTTCTTAGCTTTAGCTTAAAGCAAGAGTTAATGCAGTTTACGAAGACCCTCTTCCTCCAAGATGGATGGATCCTTATGTCAACACTATATGAAAGAGATGTTTTTGGTTCTTGCTTTTAAATTTACAGTGTGTTTTAGTGTGTGTGGGCCTGTGCCTTTACTGTATACACATGTGCCCATATACATGTGCGTTTCTGAGTTTGTAGGCAGGTGTGGCCAGTGTGAATTCCTGGCTAATGATGGGCTACGAAAATCTGACAACCAAGTCAACACTCTGAGCCATAACCACTGACAACGCACAAGACTACTGTGTGTGTGTGTGTGTGTGTGTGTGTGTGTGTGTGTGTGTGTGTGTGTGTGTGTGTGTGTGTGTGTGTGTGTGTGTGTGTGTGTGTGTGTGTGTGTGTGGTGTGTTTCCGTGCTTGCTGGCTGGCTTTTATAACAGTGTCAGGGAGGGGTAAATAGAGCAGGAATGGAAAAGGAGAATGCTTTGGTAAAGAAAGTCGACGTGCTCATTCTGGGCTTGTTGAAAACTGCTCCCTCCCTCTTCCACCTCCTCTTATCCTGCCAAGGCTCCATGAATGAGAGGCACATATAAGAGTGCAGGAGGGAGGAAGCAGGAGTTGGATCTGAATTCTGTCTTACTTGGACCTCTGGCACAGGCAAGGAGAGAATAGACAGACAGTGTCATCCAAGCAGACGTATAGAACAGGATCAGAGTCTGTCAGCATCACAGATAAAATAGCTGGGCATCCAGAGCTTCCTCAGACAACTGATGAGCTCCCTCACGATGATGGTTTTCAAGTCCTGCCTCGGGAACCTGGTAGGAAAGGATCTATAAAAGGCAATGTTTTGGCTTTTGAAGAGTTCTGAAGTGATTGTGTGGATTTCTGTAGAGTTTAGATTCATCTTCTGTTAACCTCTCTTCAAATCGCACTGTGGTGACTGGGATTACTGGAGTCTGATCCAGTGGTTATCCTTTACTGAATAACCTGAAGTTTTTTATTTTTGTTAGTTGTTTTTTTTTTAACATTTGCACCATTTTAACATCAAAATGGGTATTTGTATTTGTGATGTATGATATTTTCATTATCAAACTGTGTTTAGAAACCAGAATCTCGAGGTTCTAGAGGGAGTCTGGACAGAGAAGACGGAGTACTTCAACCCCCAGTAAGTTGCTTTTTTATTTTAGGGTTTTTTTTGGGGGGGGGGGTTTGCTTTTACATTGGCTGCTGAGGATAGATTGTCTAATCTGTTCTTGGCTCAGCTGAATGTTGACCATTAAAATCATTAGTGTTTCACTGCCACATTATTTTAGAGTTATATTTCTCAATTGTTTTTAAAGTGATAAGAATGCTTGATTAAGTTGTGACAGGACTCCACATTTTGGTCCTCTTGGCTGGCTACGGAGAGTTTGTTTTCTCCAGAGCTGAGGAGATTGATTCGAGGACAGGAAATGACCTGTTGGGGGTGGGGTCAGCTATGAGGAGGTCACTAGATTCCCACAGCATCACTGGGTGGAATTATACATACTGAGGGTCACCAAAGCACCATTCCTGTGAAACAGGTTGAATTTACTCTGAAATATTTCAGTTAAAAGTTTAAATCTGTCATGGTCAGCTGTAGATTTGTACTGGAGGGGGAAGGAGTTTTAAAGGCATTCAGAGAGGTTGAATACATCTGTGCATCATGAATGTACATCATGCAGACAACATTAGTTGTGTTCCAGGAAAGTGAAAGCTACCCCATAAAAGCTTTGAATTACGGCCTCACTTATACCTTGTTAATGCTTTAATTATGACCTTTCTAAAGCGAAGACTGTTCATTTAAAATAATCTTTCTAAAAAACCATAACTGATATTTACATTGATGAGAGTGCCTTTTTGGGGGGTTGGATGTCATTTTTTTAATGCCAGCATAAATCTGCAGCAGTCTAATGTTGCCAAAGGCCAGATATTCCTGCCTGTATAATTTCTTTCTCTGCTTATCTTGCTCCTCCCATTTTAATGGCTGCTGCCTGTGGTGGGAAAGTCTCATGCGTGCGATTGTGTTTGTGTAAGACTGTATTTGAGTATTTCTGGGTGTCCGTGGTTGTCAGACCGCAGCTCTCTTATGAGGTAAAGAAAACAACAACGTTTCTGTAATTATACAGTGAGTTTTACAGTAACATGCCACCCATCTTTAAAACTGCTCTGGCATCATTTCATGTGCATAACCATACAAATATAAAAAATAATAATTTTATTCCCATTTTTATGGTAACATTAATTAAGCTGGTCATACAATTCTTGTGAAAATCATGGGAAATAACAGCAAGCATACGTAGTATGCCAATGCCTGTATGTGGCTTCTGAAAAATCCAACATGCCAGGCTCTGACTAATGCAGCAATGATGGGAAGGAGGGAAGGACTCCCAAAAAAAAAAAAAAGCACAATTTTGAGAGGGGACCCTGTGAAGAAAATTGAGCTGCTCTGTCGTGTGACACAAAAATTAAATTCACTTGGTGGTTTTCTTTGCTTAAGAAGTCTTTTTATACATATATATTTTATGTGCAGCTTCTAATCTAACTCTTGACTTGCTAACCCAGTGTTTTCTCTTTATGTTGTTTGTACAGACTGGAAACCAGCACATATACCAGCCCGTTGGTAAACAAGGTAATAGACACAACAGTAAAATGCAATTACAGTCCTACAACTGCTGGTGTTTTATTATAACAAACTGCAGAACACACTACCTCTGTGAACCCAATCTCTGCAGACTTATTCTATATATCCCACAACATGCTGCTACTCTGTGTGTTTACAGATTTCAGGCCTTTTACACTTTCTATTCTATTAAACACCGTAATTTTGAAACTTTCTGTCCATTTTTTTATTAGAAATATCACCTCTGACATCCTGAAAATGTCCTACTGAATTGAATTCAGCTTCACAAGTATTTTAAACATTTGCTGCAGTCAAATGTAAATATATCTCTAAATTTTCTGTTATTATTTATTTCACATTTGTATCTAACAGAACATGCAGCTCCCCCAAAGAAACCCCCTCGACCCGGCGCACAAAGCAATCTGGCCTGTCAGACTACTGGAGACAGTTATAACGATGGAGTAAAGGTACGCCCAGACACAGTCAAGAAGCCTGTTCTGATATGAAAGAGAGTCCAATACAACCGTGGACAGTGAGACCTGTAAATACACTGAAAACACTCATAACACCTGATGAGGACTCATTCACCAAATACAGGCTGCATGTTCAATGTTTTAAACATTAATATTTTCTTCTTTTCCTTTGGTTACTCCCCTCCCTCCCCCTCTCCCTCCTCCTCTTCCTCCTGCACCCTGCCTTACTGTTGACCCCTAGCCCTGGCGGGTAAGCAGCACATTTGTGTGTGTTTACTGTGCGTCTTGTGTGCTAGTGGATTGTTCCCATTTTTACTTTCATAGGTTCTTTAAACCCACCAAAGTAAATCAACCGGAGATTATTTTCTGTCACTCTGGATCATTTTACTCCAGATTCCTATCTGATTTCTTCATGTTTATGTTCCTTCATCCTATAGCTGAATAGTTGTTTGTGGTTTGTAATTTTAAATTTAAACACAACCTTCCAACTTAATTTTCACTAATTTTATAATTATCTAGTATAGAACAAAAAGGGGGTGTCAGTTCTCTAAAATGATCAGTAATTGATGAATGATAATTCATCAAGTCCAAAACTGTATACGTTTATTTATATTCTTTTTTTCCGCAAAACAGAAGTATACTATGAGAGACTGTGGTCCTGCTCTGGTATGACTTGGTTCTGCTGTAATATGACTTGGTTTGTAGTTCTACGCTTGCCATACGGGTGAACTACATGCAGCTTTTCTTAGGCACCTCTGATTAACTAAATAACCCAAATTTCTCTCTCTCTCTCTCTCTCTCTCTCTCTCTCTCTCGCTCGTGTGCACGCGCTCTCTTTCTGTCAGTCACGCTTTAATCTGTATTGTAGTTTAAATGTTTTCAGACAGATTTCATCTAGACATTCTTACTAGATCAGTTGTTACTTATTGAGATAATGAAGCTTCAATATTCATCATCATCGTCCTGTCTTCTGTTTGTCACTCTCACTTTGTGATCTCTGCACAGACATTGGGGTGTTTTTAAAGCCATTTACTAATTGTTTCTCATTGTTTAGCTGCAGCCTCAAGAGATCAGCCCGCCCCCCACTGCCAACCTCGATCGCTCCAATGACAAGGTGTACGAGAATGTGACTGGATTGGTCAAA
This sequence comes from Arothron firmamentum, assembly GCA_016586285.1. Taxonomy (NCBI): domain Eukaryota; kingdom Metazoa; phylum Chordata; class Actinopteri; order Tetraodontiformes; family Tetraodontidae; genus Arothron; species Arothron firmamentum. Next base: position 38,462 of record BJFM01002141.1, on the reverse strand, counting down.
GCCGTGATCGAGATGTCGAGCAAGATTCAGCCAGCTCCTCCAGAGGAATATGTTCCCATGGTCAAGGTACCGCATGTTTGTGTAACATTAGTTCCATTTCAAATTTTGTCTTTGCGTGATTTTAAAAAGTGTCTAAATGGTTTGTAAATATTATTTAGTACAATTTTGTATGATTTATTTTTTGTATTTTAGGATGTTGGTCTGGCGCTTCGGACTTTATTAGCCACGGTGGATGAAACGTTACCCCAGCTCCCAGCTAGCACACACAGAGAGGTAAAAACACACATTCAGTGATTATCTACACGTTAAGTGTTGGCTGGTGTACTAAAGTGGTGGTTGGTGTTGGTTACTTCAACAGATTGAGATGGCACAGAAACTCCTAAACTCTGATTTGGCGGAGCTGATTGGGAAAATGAAGTTAGCCCAGCAATATGTGATGACGAGGTTGGTCTAATAGAATCATGACCTCATTATTTTCATCCGTTACCAAGCTCCTTAATGTAAATTTTCATATTTAAAATTTAAAGTTTATTGAAAGTATCTAATTTTGTCATTAGTTGGGAAAATAATCTTAGGTGAAATGAATCTTTGCATTTGCTTTGCCTCAGTCTCCAACAGGACTACAAAAAGCAGATGTTGACCGCCGCTCACGCTCTTGCAGTCGATGCCAAGAACCTCCTTGATGTTATTGACCAATCGCGGCTCAAGATGATGGCGCACTCCCGCCCACACTAGCCCCACCTCAGCGGAGCTGACCATCAAGACTCAGTGGTTCCTGTTAAATGTGGAGAACTAAAGACTCCTGGAGTAAGGACGGGTTGTTGGAGCTGACAGATTTTGCATTAGAGGAAATAACAGCTCTGATACTTTTGGCAAGAGTCTGAAGAATCATTTGATGTTAAATCCTACGTAAACTGCGTCAGTGCGTTTTTCTAGTATTTAACTCTCCCTCACTGTGACTTTGCTACAAGAACAGAAACAAAAACACTACCTGAATCAGGGATCTGGCAGCTTCACTCTCCGTGGACTGGAATCTAAACCAGGAAGTGAAGGAATTATGGTTAACTTAGACTCTGCACCTGATAAACATGTTAAAAGGCCCCCGAGCAAAGCCATCAGAACCTGATTGGACGATGTTTTGATCTGCAAATTATCTGCATGAGACTGGACACCAGCGCAGAGCCACATTGGTACATCTGTCGATATCGTGTTACGACCCCTCGATGTGAAGCCTTTCTGTCAGCTCGGATACCTCCGCATCACCGCACGAGCAGATCAAACCCGGTGTTTTCTGTTCAGCTGTCTGCTGGCACACTGCTTTCAAGGAAGATGGTCTGTTTTGGAGTGACTCTTCCTTTCGCTCCTCCTTTTTCTCTTTGGCATCCTTTCTCGTCTTCCCTTTGTCTCCCTAAGTTTTTATTTATAGACTCAGAAATCTCAGTGGAAGCAGCAAATGGAGACCAGAAGGGTTGTTCCACGCTAGCATCAGTCTGCTGCCTGACGTTATCCTACACTTTCTTCTTTATACTTTTTTCTGTTCTTACTCTCCCGCTCCTCCCTGAAGTCTTCCTCAGCTCCTTTCTAAGCAAATGTGAAGAATCCGACTCGGCAAAGAGGAAACTCCAGATGTTGCCCTCTGTTGTTTTTACTGGCTGGCTCCATGTTCTTTGTGTGACGTTTCTCAACATTTACGGTCTTCTTCCTCTACACTGAGATTCAATCCCAGCATTGACTGTGATGTAAAAATGAAAAGATGTTTCTGAAGATTCAGTCTGGGCGACTGGATACTATTTTTATTCGTAGATGAAGGGGTCAGGTTATGTTTCAGTGTGGCCACTGAGCTTAATTTAGCCCATTTGTGTGAGGACAGCGTTTGCTTTTTCCGTTACTGTCACTTATTTCTGATATAGGATCAGAGTCACATTTTAAACTCTCCCCTCACTCACTGGTGTCACCATAAAAATAGCCTCACGTCCTGTCAGGTTTAAATGTCTCATGGTGGGAACATCTGTCTCACACAAAAACTCATGCTTGATTTTTTTCTTTATATATATATAAGTGGAGTCTGACAGCAATCTGACACCTACTGGTGAGTGTACTGGTATTAAATCAAATACTGGGATGGAGACAAGCCTATTTGCACAGCACCACAACAACCCACCAGATTTGATTTTCATCTTTAGCCAGCAGTTACACTATCAAACATCTGGGTTTACAGGCAGTTTGAAAAAAAGAAAGAAAAAAAAAAACAAACAAACAGGCAAAACAAGTATTTTATTTCTTTATTTTAGTGTAAATCTGCTCATGTTGGTATATTGTAAGCTATACTGGTGTGTATCACTGGTGAATGTACAGATCTCGTACTAGTAAACACTGGTTTTTATTTTGTCTTCTGGGCGAAATTGGCCATCTTGTCAAATAGAAAGAAAACAATGAAATAAATGTCAAAATGAAATTTCCTGGTGTAATTTGTTTTTCGAAGAACCTTCTTACATGTAAAGATAAATTAACATCAGAATAACCACACATGGTCAAAACCGCAGTTCATAGGATAAATTAGTCCCAGGTCCCAAACAGAAGCTTAATGGCGCCATCTTCAGCGTGACAGCATGAATGACACCCCTGCAGTCAGCAGCAGCAGGGGTGTGTGCATGTGAATGGCCTTGGCTCCACTGAAGTTGCACAGATCGTGAGTGTTGCAGCAGTTTATGGTGTTTCCGTCTCCATTTGAGTCCACAGACGAGGAGGCGCTTCTGCAGGTCAGTCGGCTGGCGCATTGCTTCACGATGGACTTTGCGGAGCCTGAGCACAAACACAAAATGAACAAAATCCTCAGGAAAATTTGGGATTTAGGCCTTCAAAACTAACATCTGTTTCATCCCAGTTTGGACCATTTTAATCATCTGTGCAGTCTTGAGCGTGAATCCAGCGTTGCTGTAGTTACCTAGCGTGTCAATGACGGTCATACACATGTCAACAGGCACTTGACATTCCTGAGTGTTCTTGTTGCATTCTTCATTGGTGGTGGATGAGCTGCACACATAGCATTTCAGTGACACCACTGTAGGAGCGAAGACCATAAACAGAGAGACAAAATAATGGAAAAGAGAAATAACGAGCTGATGACATGATTTAGAGATTATTTATCTTGTTTTAGCTCCTGTCGTGAAATTGTCATAAATTACCTGAACAAATATTTTGTTCTTTTTATCTTTCTAGCAGGAGTTTAGATATTCCTCCAAATAAAGACACACAGGCTCCTGACCGTCAACTTCCACCCATAATTAAAATTTATTTAGCTTTATTCAAGTGCAGCTGCGATTATTCATTGACTGTAAAGGAGACAGATTACACGTCTATGCTGTTCACTACAAACTACAAAGATGTGTCGAAGCCTTAAACAGCAGGTCACCTGCTCCCAAAGTTAAAACTTGTCAGACTTGCTCCTTTCATTATAGTAAATCTAAATAATCCTCCCACTTCAGATTTATTGCTATGCTCTTCTTTCATCAGGGATTACTGTAAATGCAGAATAATGGCGACAAAAATACGAAGAAAACATCGCCTTCCATAACCTTAACTGGAGGAGAGAATAGATTCTGTTAACTTTTTAAAAACTTATTCTGTGTATTTCGCATTCCACTTTCATATTAATAACATTCAACTATACACACCATTTCATAAATAAATAAGTGGATCAATAGAGATTATTTAGTAAATTTCGCCGTTTTAATGACTGTTAACGTCCCTACAACTCTGATACACACACATACTAATCCTCACATGACCCCGCAGGCTGGATTAAAGCCCCCTGACCCTTCGGCTGAACGTACCTGGAGAGCCAAGGAGGAGGAGGAGGAGCAGCAGAGTGAGCAGCATATTCTTAATCTGTGAGTTGACCTGAACCTGCTGTGGCTGTCTCTCCTGGGAGCTCACGTGTATGTGCTGTGTGTGTGTGTGTGCGTGTGTCTTTTGTATTATTTGCCTTAGACCTGATCACTGCAGTCCCACCCACATCATCCACCGAGTCTGCACGGCACAGAGAGCATCCCGTGTGTGTGTGTGTGTGTGTGTGTGTGCGTGTGTGTGTGTGTGTGCACGCGCACCTGTGTTACATTCCTGATTCTGGTTTCAGTGATACTGCTAATCTACTGTCAATCACAGAACCACTGTCACTACAGATTAAACAGCTGTGATGTGAAAACTAAATAACACAAGTCATCAAATCCAAACACTTTATTGTTGTATTTCACACCTGGAGGTTTCAAGAACTTAGCAGACTTGAAGAAAACAAAACGCAAAAGTCTCACTGAAATGATCACTGTCCAAATATGAAGTTAAAATGTGAAATACACATCTGCATACTTTAAGTTGATACAAAAAACGTGGTACAAATATTTTGAGTGGTAATTTCTAGCTTCACTTATGACATCATCATAGCAATAAAGTGTCAACACAGGTATGTGCTGGTACACACCCAACACACACCTACAGGAACACAGTGTGCACGTTCATACAACATTTGTATAACTATTATCTATTCATAACATGCTCTATTATTGATTCCTGTGTGTACAACTGGAAGCTGAACCTAAGTTAAGACATGAAACAAACACACACACACACACACACACACACACACACACACACACATTCAGATTAAAGACGGCCTTTCATCTGAGCTACAGAAGCTAGCTGTCCTGTTGCCTTGACGACCGGTTTGTTGTCTTTTGTTTTTCTCCTCACGGTAGATGTTGTTATACACAGAAGCAGCTACGTATTTGACCTGTATCAACCTTTAGTCCATATTAGGAATCAGTGGAGAGAAAACCCTGAAACTGTGGAATGATATAATTAAAGATAAGTACTTTAGTGAGGCCACAATGATGGAGATTTAACACCAAAAAGCAGTCTGCAACAAATGCTTTGGTTGGTTTTTGGTGTTTTTAATTTAATATTTGACTCCATCAAAATTTGATAAGCCTGTAGTTGCTTGTAAAGCTGCATAAAATGGTTGCTCCATTTTCAGTAGAATATCCCATTAGTAAAATGTTCGATAGCTGATTTTTGATGTTCATATATCAGAAAAATTGTTGGTTTTTTTTCCTTCTTTTCAGCGAGTTTTGACTTTCTTGCTTTGTGTCCCAGACTCTCGTCGTCTGGTCTTGGGGGGGTAACACCTGAGGAAGAGATGGAGCAGCAGCACAGAAGGGTGTCAGGGTTGACTCCATCTGAGTTCATGTAATTGATGTGTGTTGCCCTCCTACCATCGCTGGTAGAGGTAGATGAGCAGGAAGAGTTCATCTCTGAAGTAGGAGAGTTGATGAGATGAGGAGACAGAAAGGGAAGGGGAGAAAAAGGAGGCCCCGGAGCACAGATCTGTGATCAGAGTGTTCGCCCCCTGTTGGGCAGTTGGAGAAGAAGGGAAGAGCAGGAGAAGAAATTCAAAGATGGAAACAAATATTTGGAACAGCCCTAATTCAGTCAGGACTCACAGAGAAATGGGTTCCCACTCACCCGGTACATCAACACGGCGTTTGGCAGGTGGCTCACAGACTTCAGCTGATCCAGACAGGAACACAGAGAGGTGTCAGACGCTCATTCACCTGCTGATTTACAGTGTCAGAAATATTCCCGTGGCAACGCAGGACCGACCTTGTGATTGACAAAAAGCTGAGGCGCCATTGAAAGGAAGCCAAAGGCATAAACCCCTGAGAGGAGGTGAGCAGTCAGAGCAGAAGTCGGTCAGGAACAATGTGTCAGCAGAAAGTGTGCGTGCACATGAACTCACCAGTCACCAGAGTGTTGATCAACCACGAGTAATAACTGCGAAGAAAAAAAACCAAAAACATTTCGCTGCTTTGCACTGATCAGTTTCTAGCTGGGCAGATGTGATCAATAGGAAGCCTGGAAGGTGCTCAGATCTGCCAGTGTGTCGGTCGAATTCCTCACCTTTTTTGCCTCAGATAGAACAGTGAGAAAATGGCACCACTGATGCACAGAGGATAAACTAAGTAGGACAAATATCTGGAGGCCTGAAGAGAAGAGAACACACTAATTATTTCAGAGGGTTTTTGTTTTTTTTGGGTGAAAAGTGCACAGCAGCAGCAGTTTCAAAGTTGGAGTTAATTTGGATATTGTGGAGGGATAAATGTTTAGAACACTACTGCACCCCTGACGAGCAGCAAATTACGTGTTTAATCAGGATAAAACTGACACTCATTTATTTTGCATTTGCATCACTGATGCATCAAAAGGAAATCACATTAAGGTCGTTTTTGTTAACAGGATTAAATAATCGTTCACTTAGACACAAGTTCAATTTTAATTCTAAGGACATTTTAATAAACAAGGCTCAAACAGTGATACCTGTGCGTCGTACTCCATTGTTTTTCTTTCTTCATCATCCATTTTATTCACCTATAGTGTCAGACATGAGTCACAGTTTGGAATATGATGATTTCCTGTTTCAGATGATGTTTTGCTCCACACCATCACAGTAAATCCCTGCGTGTGGATGGACAAATAACGCTCTACTCACATGGAGTTTGGAGGCTTTCCACTGCAGCCGGATGTTAAACGCCGTAAACACTTTCCACACCTGCAGGTGTAAGAGATTTAGTTCACCTTTACCTGATTCTTTTGGAGGAGAATGAATATTCCAAATACCTCCGTGCATGCTCCCAACCCAACAGGAAGAAGCACCAGCAAACTGGTCTCTTCAAGCAGGTGGAGAAAAATCAGCAAAGAACAGAGACAACGCCACAGAACTGCCAACGACAGTTCGCCAGTTAGAAAAATGGAGGAACAGCTTCTGCAACCAGGCTTTAAATAGTGTGATTGAATCTAGAATCTCTGTATGTGAAATGATATTTAGTTTCTCACTAGACATCCTGGAAATTCCCACCATGCTCTTCTTCTTTCTCCATGCAATTATGTCATTTTTAAGGGCCAGCACTTCACAAATGAGCTGTAGAAAACACGTAGAGACAAAAAAAATGTGTATAATTTTACATTGTACATTCCCAGACACTTTTGCCTATCATTGTTAATGTTTGATGTGGTGTAATCTTACTTGCACAGCTGTGACGAGTGCAGCCATCGCTAACATGTAGAGGTTGGAGCTGGACAAGGTTTCTTTGATCTCGTCTATGAATTCCTCTGTGAAGCCTTGATCAACACAAATGATTCCATTTATTTTCCATTTTCAATTTGTGCATCCAAAGCATGCTGTTGTTATCAAGCCGTGAAGGAAGACACTAGATACTGATAGAATCACAGAGATCTCACCAAACTGTCGCAGGGAATAAACCACGTCACGCAGATGCACCCAGAACCTGAATGTCCTTAAAGAGATTCCCTCATAGGACACAGTCAGGGGCAGCTGAACCGTGCTGCTGTTGATCTCCTTTGAGTGTAACACAACATGAGCTCACTCTACTTAAAAACCAGCAGAGGATATTCAAAGTGCGTGGAATATCACCCCACCATGAGGTCTCTGACTCTAAAGTTGAGCTCATTGACCAGCAGCAGAGGGAGGTAGATCAGCTGTCCTCCATCCTGGGTACTACAGAAGTTTTTCACGTTATATATACGGTATATAAAATTGGTATTAGGTTTGAAGTACAGTCTTGCGCCTAAAAAGAGACTTACACCTTCATGTACTGTCTCACGTCACTGGGGAGCGCTGCCTTGTTGAAGGTGAAGTCCTCTGACATTATGGTGATGGCCAGGTGAGGTCTCCAATGAGAAACAGCAAACAGCTTCTGGGGGAACCGCAAGCAGGTTTATCATCTAAACTCTACGATAAAGGTGATAAAAAAATAAAGTGAGAATTTGCAGGTGTGCACTGTGTTTCACCTTCTGTGTGTCTCTCTGCTCTTCATCCTGCATGGGGACAATGGACGTTGTGAGCGGAGCTGCAAAGTGGACCTCTCTGCTGTCCTCCAGAGGTGAGACACCGGCTTTGTGAACATAAACCACTGCGTAAAGAGTGCCGTTGTTCCGAGTCTTCTCTGGCAATGAGACATTTATGTACCTACAGGAGGGAAGGGTGAACAATGAGGAACACAGAGGCAGTTTTCTTTGACTTAAAGTGTGCTTCTCCGTGTTAAACCCACCTCTCAAATGTGTTGTCAGGCTTAAAGGGGTCTATTTTAACAGCAAGTTCCAGATGACTGTTGTCCGGCACCAGGCAGGTAAAAACACTGAGCTGGATTTAAAAAAAGGATGGTCATCTTAAAAAAATAAATACATTCAAAACAAATTGATCCTTAACTGTCTCAAAGAAAACAAAACCAGTAGATTTAGTTATTTTAGATACCATAATATTACCATCATTCGTATTGCCCTATATACATTTTTTTGAATTTAATATAAAATAAACATACATTATAACTTATTTTTGCCAGAAAGGTAAAGAAGATGAAAACAATCAATGTTATATTATAGGTTTTAGACAACGGTGTATTGTCTATATTAACATTTTGAAGTCTGTTGTCTTTAATTACATGATGAAATCGTTCAGGATCGAATTTACACAAATCCAGTTTAAATGTCGAATAACCAGAATAAACCAGCCTGTAAGCGGGGTTTTGCAGTCAGGTAGGAGGTGATGCAGTGTTCCTCCCGGCCTCCATCGCAGGTTTTCGTGCTGAAGAAGCCGTGCAGCAGCCACACTGAGTGGAGCATATAAACCACAAACACCCCGAGCAGCAGCTTTGCGACCGAGCTCCTTTTGTTGCTGCCATCGGCGGGTTTGGAATAACAGGACGGAAACATGGCAGCTATTAAAATAAGATTATCAGTTAAAATGAAAATATGCGTCCGGAGAACTGCTTAAAGCGTTAACCACAGCCCCTCTTGTGTTCTCCCTGTCACAGCATCCTTCCGTTATCCGCATCCAGCGGAGAGAGGCTGACATACACCGATAGTCCTCAAGTCCACAGATGCACTTATCAGTCTCCTGGACGAAGTGGGTCAATTACCACAGACAATTTTAGAATAATAACCGTAATTAGACACGATAGTAGTTTGTGTACAAGCAGAAATGTTTTGGAATACCGTAACATTTTTTTCTTAGGTTCGCACCTGGCGTTTATGTTTAAAATAAATAGGCGTTTTAATATACTAAAATGCATTAGTTTAGTTGCGATCGAAATAAATGAATCTGATTTTGATTTCAGGGTCCTTCTCGCTCATAAAATATGTTATTATGGCTGTTACTAGTTATACAAAAGAATAATGAAAGCAAAATACATTCTCAGAGTGTTCACTTTACTTTTGACGATCTTTGGAAGTCAGTCGTTGCTACCGCGATGCATTGTGGGTAGCAGCAGCGGTCTCTTCCTGTCTTCGTTTGCTAACACGAGTGAAAACAAGTCACCGGCTTTTCTGATTAAGATAGATCATAATTTATTTGTTTATTTTCATTACAGTCTGCGATAGGTAACTGACATCGGTTCCCACTATTTTTGTCGACTGCCATCGTTTTAAAGTATCGTCTTTATGAGCTCAACGTGTCCCTAACACCTAGCATAACAAACATAGCCGCATAACCTATGGAAGTCTTATGAAAGTTACTGTAGCCTTGGAGCTAAGACATCTATATATATTCGTACTTTAACATCAATAACACCTTGTTTGTGTTATTCTTGTGGATCTGAGCTGGCTTCTTTAGCAAACAACTCCAGGACACTGTGTTATACAGATAATAAGGACTAAATGTTAGTGTTCAAATATTTGTACTCACGTCTTCCCTTTTTTATGGGGCTAGATATTCTCATCTCTTTCTGCAGGACCATTTTTTGCTGCTGTAGTGTGTGGTGATTTTCCGCAGCAGTATCATTTCAGCATAGTGATTCCACTATGACAAGCTGCGTAAAAGCTGTGTTTTTAGGTTGTATAGAAGGTAAACTACACAGCTTTGGTAGCCTTTATTTCAAGCGCCTTTTCAGTTCAGTTAGTCCTCTCTGCTTGAGAATAAATGGAACTGGAACCAACTTAAATTGGTTTGCTCATACAACATTCGACCCAGTTAGGTATACTGTGCTGGTTGGACCCAGAAAACCTGGACTGTACAGCAAGAGTTTTAGTTCTGTTGGTGGAAAGGTAGTTTCCAGTCAGACTGTGACTGGGCCAAGGTATCACCTCAGAAGCAGTGGCTCTGCAGTGGTGAGGAGTGAGAGGCTGCTACAAGGATGGGGAACGTGGACCGGTAAGAATAACAATGGGGCACACTTGCTAAGACATCTTCTACAACAGAATTCGGATGTTTTTATATGCATACAGTTTCTGTTATTGGACGGTAAAAATATAGCCATTCTCCCAATTTAGAAACTTTTGACATTTAACTCTAAACCTGCTGCTGTCTGACTTTTTGACAGCGAGACCACAAAGCACAGTGTTTACACACCTACCTTTGCACTGTAACACTTCATTGTTTGCTGTAGTTTACTGTGATGCAGTGGTTTTTTCGCCTCCAACTCTTTTTGAACCATGCGTTTGAACTGGTAACCAGAGATCTTAATGATCATTTTTAGTTAGGATCTTCAGGATTATGCGAGTGAAATATTGTCCTCAGCTTGTTTAACTTTGCCTTTTATTTGAACAGTATCATCTGTCCGCTGCAGGGTGACAGATGCTTCCCTTTCCAGTGTTCCCCCATCTTTTATTGTGGTAAGACACATTATTGTTTGTCAGAATTGCTCACTGTGCTGTGATTGTTGTATAATTAGTGTTTCCATCAGTTTGACACTGACAGCTACAGCATTCTAAGTGTAGCAGGACGATATGCTACTACTAGAGGCACAGAAGATTCTATTATCTATTATCTGTCCATTGAGAGAGCATGTAGTCTACATAGTCATTTCTGTTTAACTTAACACTAGCAAAGAACTTGTTTATTACGCCTGTTGTCAAATCAATGAAAACCTCTTTGTCATTGAATATCATGGCATCCGCGAGATATAGGCAAGTTACTTTAAAAAGAAGAGGTTGTCCACTATTTTTAAAAGCCAAAAGTCTAGCTGTAGCTGTAGTTGTAGATACTTCTTCAGTCAAACTTGGAAAGTGTAGAAAAAAGAATAATGTTTCTGTACTTCACAGATGAAGTTTGACCAAGAAGGGAATGTGAAAACATTTGGTAAGTTTTTTCTTTAACACTCTTTGTCTTTAAAAAAATATGGAAGAATACACATGTATATTAAGGTGTGATTGTTTCCCCCCCATCTTCTTTACAGAGAAGAAGAAAACAGAGCTCTGCCAGGAATTAAGTCTTCAGGCTCGAGATCTTCGTTTTCAGCACAGCACAAGTCTCACTGCAAGAAACAACTGCATTATTATACGGATGCAGGTACAGTGTGCTTTAATTAAAGGCAAAACTACCTTAGTTGGGACAATTTGTTGCCCGTGACACAGTCAGCTGGGCTCCAGAGGGTGTCCTGGCGTAGCTAAAGTAGAAGTAGCAGAAGTTATCACGGCTTCTCAGTTTGCACATTTGTCCGGTCAGATCCTGTTCTGTTTCCACCGTTGTCACAGCGATGGAGGAACATTCTCTGTCACACCTGAAATATCATTATTCATTAGAATCCAGACAACAGATTATTAAATTTATGGTAGACTTATTTTAAATACATGCAATGTAATGTCATTATCAAAATTCCTCACTGCAGTATCTACCGGTAATCTAAACATGCTGGATTAGGAAGTCTCACCTATCCTTTGCTGCTCCTGTCCCAAACGCCTGGCACTTCGCACAGGCACTGTATTGCTGACACAGGCTTGGGCAAGAGGGGCAGGTCTCACAGGTGGGACCTGCATATGGTGGCTTGCATTTACATGTTCCACACAAGCATGCGCCTTTACTGTTGCACAGCATGCCGTTGCTTGCCATACAGGAGGCTGTATCCATGGAGCAGGCGCAGTCCTCGTCAGTCCAGCCATCATCACACAGGCATTTGCCACATATACACCGCCCTCGGCCTCCACACACTCTTTTGGATGAGATTTTCCATTAGGCTAGTTCTTGAGCATTAGAAAAACATACCAAACTTTCATCCTACCTGTTTTGCCGTTTCGGACAGTCAAAGTTAGCGCACTCACAGTATCTTCCGGAATATTTTTCATCCAGGTTTTCTCTTTGGTTGCACTCGCAGAAGCCCTCCACGCAACTCCCTCTGTTGCTGCAAACAGGGTCGTTCGGCCCTGGGCGGCACTCGTCATCATTTTGTGATAGTCAATCCAGGTTATCGTGGCACCGTTGTCCAGCGTAAGGTTCATAGCACTCACATCTGCCACACACGAGAGCCCCATGGCTGCTGCAGGCCAGGCTGCTTTCCTGACGGGCCTTTGTGCACTCACACCGACCTAAGGAAACAAGACCGATACACACGCACACGCACACACACACACACACACACACTTTTTTTCACTCTCAAACCAAGGGGTGGTTAAGAGTCAGTGTCAGTAGTGATGAGAAGGACAGACTGCAGTATTTATCTCTGGACCTTACACCTGTCTGGCTTTGCTACTCATCATGCTGATACTGCATTTAACCACTCGGGTGTGATAATGTATGCATAATCTGCCTCCTACATTGTGTAAAATATTGGTCCCCTTATTTGCTTGTACATATTGCCTGTACCCTTATGCTAAAATTCATACTCACAGTGCAGAGTTATCTGTAACCTCACACTCAGTGAATATCCTCTAGGAGTGATGTGGACAGTCCAAGGTCCGGTCCGGTTATGCATCTGGTTTGAGTCATCATTTTCACTGAGACATGCTGTAGCCTTAACATGCACCTAGAAAAGGGATACAAGTTTCTGTAGAACTATTCTTTCAATTTTTGCACAGTATGTTGTGGTTTTGACGGACCTCAATGATGCCAGGGCTTCCGCTCGAGATGTAACTGAAGGTGATATTGACTCCCGCAGGCACAGTGCTGGCGTCCATAGTAATTTCTCTCGTGGGCTGGTCTAAAGGCCTGGTAACAGTGATGAGGAAGGACTGCTTCACTCCTGGCCTCAACTCTACAGATATCTTCTGAGGCTGGAGGAAGAGAGAGCCTTGGCTCACTTGCTCCATGCTGCTAAGGTTAAATGGAAAGACAGGTGGCGATTACTTTGAAAGTCACTGAGGGTGATACTTCTAAGTGTCCTAAAGTGAACCAGGATTCGTTACCTGCTGTCGTTTTTTGCAACCTGCACCTCTCCCTGAGGGTTGTAGACGTGATCTTTGGGACAGCCTGCTCTCCTTAAAACGTTTGAGGTTTGGCAGCGGATGTCAGAGTCAGGAGCAGTGCACCAGGCACACTCTGGGCCAGACCTGATACACTCATCACAGTTGGAGGCAGATGTAGGACAATGTGGCCTTTTGGCTCTGCTGGTACACACTAGAAACAACAGCAGGTACAAGCAGTGCGTCTTTATAGCCATCCTGCAACACAAATAAATGGAAAATAGTAGTACATTTAAGGGTGAAAACCAAAGTAATCCACCTAGAGCAGAACAGGAACCTTACCTTAAATACTGAAGCGTTCTGTGCTACGGCTGTGTTTTGAGGTATCTATTCTTTGGCCTCTACTTATCACTATTAAAAGCAAACAAAAGTGCCGTTCAGCACAATTGATTTTATAACAACAGCTTTTTCATTGGCCACAGCTCTCGTGGTAAATATTTACATACTTGTCATGTTTTGACTCTTCAGTCCCTGAAATGTTGTTCAGTACCCACAAAGTTCCATTAATACATATACATCCCATTAATATGTTACTTTTCAGACTCTGAAAGCAATTGTGACCCCTCAATCGCTGCTGGTGTTGGATTTTCGTGGTCTTGGCTTGGAGCGTTGGCTAGTGCTGGACCTAGCCTCTCAGCTAGCATCACAAACACACTCCTTGCCCTTTGAATTCAGAGCTCTGGAAGCCATACTGCAGCACAAGGTGAGATAAGAGAAACACTGTCAATATATAAGTTTTTGATCTAAATTTAAAGAGACTTTGTTCTCAGAGATGAAGAAGTGCTTCTGTCCAAGTAAGTAACAGGAATGTGCCTTAATGTGATAGGTTAACTCTTTACAAGCTTGGCTGAATGATGTCGAACCAGTCATAATGGACACTTTGGAATCTCTCGTGGATCCTAAGATCCTCTCTGCTGACAGAAGTAAACTACATGTGCTGCTTCAAAACAGCAAAAGGTAAAGCACATAATCAGAGACGTCAGCTGCCATGAAGAACACTCCATCTCCAGGATTACAGGTACATCTTCATCTTTTGTTTTGCCCGTCTCTGAAGTTTTCCTCCTCTCTGTGCCACTGTCAGTTTATCAGAGTTGGAGACTGACATCAAGGTCTTCAAGGATTCATTGCTAAAGATCTTGGACGAGGATGAGCTCATCGAAGAACTCTGTTTGACCAAGTGGACAGACCCAAGAGTTTTGTATGTCGCTCACAACACTCCACCACGCTTACACGAATGCCGAGTGTAAAGTATCCGAAAAGGTGTAAAAGGCAACAAGTAATCACCAAGCCTTATTAGTTTAATAACTAAAAAATCTTAAAGGCATTACTTCAAAGTAACAGCAGCAATGTTACAACACTAACTGGCACATGTGACTAATTGGTTGCTAAAGGGATCTGACCACAAAAGGACTCTAAACCTTAATCTTCCGATCTGAAGTCCGACACCGTCTCCTTTAGGTCACGTGGTCTTGCTGCTGGCCAATTTCTTTGTGTTTGTCAGCATTTGATTGAGTGAAAGAACAACTATATGCATTTACTGAATCTTTAAATTGATAACTTTGTGATTCTTTTTCTTTAACGAGTAATTGTGCATCATATCTCCTAAGTGCACCGTTAAAAATTACGCTTATAAACATATGTCTGTCCGTAGTGAGGAAAGCAGTTTGGGGATTGACCATGCTGAGGAGATGGAGCTGTTATTGGATAATTATTATTTGCAGGTAGAGTGATCTCTGATTAACTAATTAGTACAGACCTATGTTGTAACTATGTTAACTATTATTATTATTATGATTTTTAATACAATTTTACTAGAGAATCATTGCTCGGAGGAAATTATGAGACTACATTTTAGACTGAATGATGTTTTTCAAGATTTCTACCGCGGAATCAAATCTGTTTTTTGTGTTGATTTGAGTTTCTTTGCTCACGCCTCTACACAGGCTGAGGAGCTGGGAAACAGGGCCAGGGAGCTGAAAGGACTTATAGATGATTCTGAGAGTGTTGTCTTCATCAACTTGGACAGGTGAGCACAAACTATAGAGTAATTAAACCTGTGTGTAAAGTGGTATCACATCACCAAATTTAGATTATAAAAAAATCTTTCAAAAGTAAAGAATGCACTACAAAGAGTAACACAAAATTATATTGAAATTAACTTTTTTCCCCTCAGCCATCGCAATGTAATGATGCGTCTGAATCTGCAGCTGACTATGGGCTCCTTTTCCCTGACCTTGTTCGGTCTGATTGGTGTGGCCTTTGGAATGAATTTATCATCAACTTTTGAAGAGGTGACAATCACTTCACAATAATATTTTAACTGAAATTACAGCTTCTAAGGTAGAATGGTTTTCTTCCCCGTACCTCTGAAAGTTTCTAACCAGGTGAACTACCATTTTTCACTAGGATCCTCGAGCTTTCTGGCTGGTAACAGGCTTCATGTTCTTGGGTAGTGGAATGATATGGAGACGGCTGTTGTCATTTCTGGGGCGACATCTGGAACCTTCTGTGCCTCCAGTGGTAACAGAAACACTAACCAGTGTGCTTTTATTTAACCATATCAGGTAAATGAAAGAGTAATTGTCGTTACCCCTGTTTGTGGTACAGATCCCTACAGTGTGGAAGAGAAATCTGAAAACATCTGACATGAAGATAGGAGCCAGATGATGACACACCTCCACCCCTGATGTCTCCGTGGCTTTAAAATATCTTTTTCAACAACCCAAACCTCCTGAATGCTGTACAGATTTTATTTTTGTAAGACATCTTTTTTTTTTTTTTGCTGCCAAATGGTGCCTCACTGTAAGTATCTGTGTTCTTGTATATAATTTAGCATGCCAAGAGAATTCCAGTAACATCATGGGTATATTTCTTTATGTCTAATATCCTTATACCGTATGTCGACAAAACATGGTCACTATTTAAATTTGTTAGGTAAGTAGAAGTATTGGAATATGGATAACATGTTGTGTCTGTTTTAATTACTGGGAGCAATGGCTAAACATCATCCAAAAATATCTCATTTATTTCAGTTTGCTTTTATATGATACATGTTGTTACTATGAATATTAAAAGCCAGAATAGACTGAGTATCAAGATCCCGTTGTTGTATATAGGACAGCTAGATAAAGTTATGCCTTATAACAAATGTCTATATTTACAAATCTTCATTTTGAACATTGTAACATTATTTATTGTCATAGAAATGGATATATGTCTAGTATTTAATGTTTTCTAATTATAAACCAACAGGTCGTCTTCACCATTTCTGTCTGTGATGTCCTTAAATTAGAAGTAAAACGATAAAGTTATATAAAAAAAGGGCAGTGTTTTTTTCCT
Organism: Arothron firmamentum; assembly: GCA_016586285.1. Lineage (NCBI taxonomy): Eukaryota > Metazoa > Chordata > Actinopteri > Tetraodontiformes > Tetraodontidae > Arothron > Arothron firmamentum. The sequence continues at coordinate 21,884 of BJFM01002141.1, read as the reverse complement.
AATTTGTTGTATGTTTGAAAATGTCTACTAAAAAAGATGAGGAAATGTGGTTGCTGCCCGCATCATTTTGTGCACTAGAGGGAGACATTCGTACCGAATAGAAATTAGTTGGATCTTAACAAGAACGTCTCATCTTTTTGCTAAATGAACGAGATAAATTTTACAAGGATAACATTGGTTTGATTTTAAAGTTGAATTGTTGCGAATCTACATTTTCTAACCAATTCGGGGAGCAAATAACTACTTTTGGAGAATTGGGCTGATCGTCGCGACAGAAAAGAACTGTTGTCATGGATACGATAAGGGTGAAGAGGCTGGAAATTTACAATATCAATGGACGTTCCCGGAAACACCAAGGTGTGATTAATATGATCTGTATGCCGCACAGGTGTGTGTGTGCGTCTCCATGGCGAGAACGCCCCCAGTCTAACCCACGCGCTCCAATCAGCGTCACGCCGTGCTGACGTCACCGCGCAGTCACGCTGCCTCGCCAGACCAAACAACTTATCCAGAGAAGCTTCTTGTCACTCCGCGTCCAGTAGCCGACCATAAAAGTTCCGAGATTTAGAAGACTTCACCACCGAAACTCTATCGAGGAATAGGCGTTTCGGTGAAAAAAACAAACAAACAAAAAAACTGTGTTTAGGTACATCCAGTTTATTTTTGCTTAAACAGACAGATTCGTGAAACCTTTTTGCGGTTTGAAGTTGCAATGAAGAATCTGCGGCTGTTGTTTCTGATCGGGCTAGCCACTGGCTTCATCGCTGAAAAAGTAAGTTTCCTTTATTTCATGTAAAACCACGAACAGGTTATATAAACTTTGTTTTTTAATGGTTTCCTCCTGAAAATTACACTAATTATCCATTAATGCAGTTTACCGAAGAAACGTTCAATAACAATTTTCTTTTATAACGCGCAGTTCCCTTTGATGTTTCCGTCCAAACTTGATTGATTGAGAGAAATGTTGTAAATGATCTTAAACTTAATTTGTGTGGTTTTTGTTTCATTTTCCTAAACTATATTTCCTAGCTTTTTTGTGGTTAAATTAACAAGAACAGAATGAATAAAGTCATTTTTAAACTAAATGCTAAATTTCCCCTGCAACGTTCCCTATTAAAAATTCAATATTAATTACGCAAGAAGACATTTCTGGCTGCTGTGATGTTGTTTTAGTCCTCCTGGTAAACGGTAAAATCAAGATAAGTTCAGGTTAGTTTCAAGTTTCCACACAGGTTTGACAAACCTCACCAGAGTGCAACTGACCTGCATGTATCATTCACGCATGAAAGGAGGTCAAATAAAAGAAAATAAAAAACTCTAGAAATGAAACGTTAAACACTATAGCCTCGAACAAAGCAGCAAGGCCAGATGCGATAATTTCCCTTTAAGTTAGTGTGCGTGCCTGCGTGCGTGTGTTCTCTCAGTAAAGCAGGAAAACACCTGGAAATGACAGGCCACAGCAGAGCTCTGCAGATTGTCACAAATGTCAAAAGATCCCATTTGCATGATTTATTGGTTGCAAAATTCCCAATATTTGCAGCCAGGGAATTTCAACACCTCTACAGAGATATGTGATACTCGTGATTTATGAACCAGTGTTGTGAAAAGGAGAGAAACCTTAAACCTTTCCACGTAGGAGGAACTAAGGTTGTAAACATCCATATATGATACAGTTTTGGGAAAAGAGAAGAGAATTGATCAAACCATAATCAGAGAAACGGGTGGGTGTGATACAGTACATTCAAACTGGCTTTTTTGCCCAAACAGTGGCTTTTGAATTAGTAGCTGTCCGGTCAGCGAAGCCGCTCATATCTGAAAGATGGATGTCGAAGCATGCTTTCTGCTTGTAGGATTCGGTGAGTCAGTGGTGTTGTTTTATGGATGGATGACTCACTGTGAGTCCCATAGGGCTTGTTCAGACACGAATTGGAACTGCATGCATGTAGTTTTCCTGATTAGGCTGGAAGATTGTATCACCTGGTTTCTTTATTATCAATCCTCATATTCAAATTAAAGGACTGCTAAATCACAATTCAAAAGTACTGATGAAATGTAAACAGTGAATGGAAAAACTATTTCCGCTTAAGGCCTGTGGAAGCTGTAACTGTGAGGTAAATACATCCAGCATGAGTGCGGTCCAGACCCTACTTAGACACCCCCATGAACACAGCATTATAGTATGTCTCCGCGGCTCTGTAGATGTGATGACAGTGTGTTTGCTTGTTGCACAACCTCTCTGCTGCTCCCTCCTTATCACTGACTTCTGTCTCAATAGGGAAATTGACTGTCATAACTCGAGTAGGGGCAAGGAAAATGGACTTGTTGATTTTACAAGATTTAATATCGCACCCACACGGCGTTCCTATTGACAGATGGTCGTGTTTTATTGCTTTGAGCAGGTTGTTTCCAGAAAACTGTCGTCACTTGGACAAAGCACTCGAACACCAGATGGTTGTGTGTCTCTGTGTGTATTATAGACATGTGTATCTGGATGTGTGTAACCCTTCTGTGACTCTTAAGAATAAAGATGAATGAAGGATTTTTTTTTTTTTGGTTGACATGATTCACATAAACAGTCACCAATCAAACTTTGATTTACCACTGTGATGAACAGTTAATGGTTATAATACTCATCGTATGAGATGTGTGTTTGAACCCTTGTTTACAACATTCTATTCATGGAAAACTGAAATAAAATCAACTTCAATCTGTGCGTTTTGCCAGTATGTTTAAGAGAATCTCCTTCTGGCTCAATAGTATATGCAGTATTCTGTGGTGTTGTAACCTCTCCTCAAATATTGTATGTTACAAAAAGAGCTCCATGTGCTATTTTAGCCATGAGTTGTTGATGTCTTTTAAAAAGTGATATCAATATTTTTCGTCTTGATTTTTTCACCACAGTGTGAGTGACACCTGTGGTTTATGACATAATAGGATTTTAGAATGTCACATTGCAGTGTTGCAAATGAAATTGACTTTAAGGTTTTTTGTTTTTGTTTTAACCTTTTGGTTGCCATAGGCAGACAACCAC
>BJFM01002141.1:0-18833 GCA_016586285.1 Arothron firmamentum | reverse complement strand
TTTTTTTGCTTTGTTTAAATTGCACTAAAGGTTCCAGCAGCATGCTGCCCTCACTCACCATCTAGTTTCACAGCATCTCTTTTATGAGAAACAAATAGTGTTGACCCATCTCAGTCTCTCCTCTTTCCTGGATTCTCCCTCTTTTCTCCAGCTCTCGGCACCTGTGGTAGAGGAGGCATAGTATACATACCAGACATACTTCAGGTCTCAATGGACCATATTCACCATATATGTCGTCCTTCCACCAACATCTGCTGGGCTTTCTCTTTTTTTATTTTCACATCTATTATCGTGCACATGATTCTTCAGTACAAAAGCGTAATGCTTGAAGCAGTATGGCTGAATCCCCCTTCATGTTTTCATTGGTTGAGGCCCAGTTTGCTTTATCAGTATATTTTCAGCAGTGCGACAGATTTTGCTTTCACTTGCATTCTCCTATGTAGGCTTTGAGGTAGTGCGAGGTTCCTCTGAGTCTGAAACTGGTCTTCCTGTGTGTGACCACTAAACTTTTGAAGCTGAACTTTTCCACCCTGCAAAGCATCAAGAATGACCACCACCACCACCACCCTTAAAATAAAAAAAGAAACCAGGGTCTATTTACAATAAATGTTACAGTATGGATACTATACACACCTCAGTTAAACTGCAGTGAGCGCATACTTGGCCAGCTTAGGTCACTGCTTGTAAGGGGTATTGTCTTACTCCTCAACTGAGGAGACATTCACATGCTTTTGATTAGCGGAAAGAATTCTGTAAGAGTGATAAAAGAGCTCTGTACATTTTCTCTCTTTTTCTGTCCTTGATGCTTGAATGGTAACTGTGATTGTCTTCTCTCTTCCAGGTCTCGGCACAGACTTCCGTCTTCGCGGCAGATGATCTGTACCTGGAGAGCAGAACTTCAGGCAACTTCCCCCCTGATGATGAAGATGGTGAAGACGATGGTTCAGGCTCCGGATCTGGAGACTATGGTAAGAAAACTAATGTCTGTTTTCAAACACTCATGCTTGGGGTTTTTTTTTTAAATTATTATTATTATTATTATTATTATTATTATTATTATTATTATTATTATTATTATTATTATTATTATTATTTTAATCAATGGAAAGTATTTTGAAGTGTCATTACTCATCTGAGATCTATATATTAAGTTAATTGAAGACCTCAGACGGACTTAATTTGTCATTTACATTCACATCAAAATGAAATTTAGGTGCTGGCTCGGAGTACAGCGACAGAACAGATATAGAATAAATATGCAGTATATGTAAAAGTGTTTGCATAAAGACTGCAGCTGGTCACTATGCTCTCCAGGTGCAGGTTAGGGTTAGGTTGCACAAGTTTCCCCAAAGTTTGTCAGTTTTTCCGCCATCATTGTCTCTATAACATATGGCAAAAGAGAGCAGCACGCACACTGTAGACACGATTGTATACTCAGACACAGAAGCAGTCGTGACGATGTGCCAGATGTTTGTCCTGGGGTGATGTGCAGTTAACCAGGTGAGCTTTTATTGGAAGAGCACAGCTGTCACACAGTCTTTATTAGCAGTGACTCTTCTTTATGTCACAGTGAGTCATATAATTTATTGAGGTCATAATATTAAGCGAATTAGTTTGGATTCCAAGCAGGTTAAAAATTATGACATGACCGTTTTTTCTTTAGGTAGATGTTTTAAAAACTTCATTTTACGTTTATCTCGTTAATTGGAAAGAGTTTAGTGCAAAATTCACTGCATAAAACCCAATCACAAATCCCTTTTTTGGTGATTGTTTCTTTTATCTTGGCATTCACAGACAGGATCAATGAAGAAGTGAAATTTGTAAAGTTGCTCAACATCTCCAGAACAACTGTTTCCAGTGAAACAATTCCTAAATTACAACAAACAACAAGTTCTCCCGACAAGCTACCAACCACATTCACAGACAGCCAGCATCTAACAACCACAGCAAAGGAAACCACCCCTGAATCACACAACGACAATGAGGAGGTAATGTAGATTCATTTCCCTTCATAATGCACTTGTTGATACTGAACAGGAACCAAAACCCTTCTCACTTCTGGTTATGAAAGGTTGTTGACTGCTAAAGAACATTTTTGCTACGTTTTACGTTCCTACTTTATCATGTAAACAAATGTAAATATTCTTCTAGGTGGTGACTGTTGGCCCAACATCTGACTGGTTTACTCAGAGAACTAGTCCCAGCAGTACGCCTTCCTTCGAAAGCACCAGCTTCAGCACAGACATGATTGTACCCAAAGAAACTGATGAGGACAACAGTCTGGACAGATGGGAAAGGCCCACATCCAAAGACAATGGAGACCAGCATGAGATCATTGAGAATGAAATAGTGCCCAACAGTGGTCGAGGTAGCAGGATATATGACAAGGAATCTCCAGAGAAGGTGACTTCAGAGAACTTGTGGGAGAAGACAGAGGTGTTGGCAGGTAAGTCTTGTTTCTGATAGAATATGAATACATCTTTCATCAAGTTTGGGACCAAAAAAAGATTTTAATCCCATTTCTTGCTCTCTCCAGCTGTAATAGCATGTGGAGTAGTTGGTTTCCTTTGTGCCGTTTTCCTCCTCCTCCTCCTGGCCTACCGCATGAAGAAGAAGGATGAAGGCAGTTATGACCTAGGAGACACCAAACTTTCCAATGCACAGTATCACAAAGCCCCCACCAAGGAGTTCTATGCCTAACCTGAATAATACAGACTTTTATATGGAGGTTTTCCTCCTACCAGTCGGGGCTTAAATTAATACACGTTTCAGTGTTTGTGCGAAGAGGTCATAACAGATCAAATTAAACTGGGGAAGAAAAAAAAATCCCAATCAAACTATTCTCGTTTTTCCAGCTAAGCTGGAACCTCAGCTGAGGAGCCCAGCTTAGACGGACAGACCAACTGTCCCAGCTCAGCTTTTACCATCCCACATCGAAAAGGTTAGCACGTGCCACCAATAAAAGACACAAAATATGTTAAAAGTATTATACAAAGATGACCGAACCTATAACCTCTTGATTGTTACATTTCGTTTTCTAGATTACATCAAATAAATTTTCTTTTTGTTTTTGTTTTTGTTTTTTGAACAATGCATATGTTTGTTTAGATGCTGTCCAATATTGATATGAGAGATTGTTACTCTGCAGGTACTTTTTTTTTACTTGGATGTGTGACAATTTGAAGATGGATCTAACTTTGAAAGTGCTTTTTAGGTAGCTTTTTCAGTTGTTTGCAATTATATTTCTGTAAGCCATTTTTAAAGGTGATGTCTATTTTCCTGATAAAGTTGTGAGTTGAAGCCTTAAAACCCCCTCAACTTTGAATGTGTTCTCAGAAATATGCCAAAATGGTCCTATTTAGGGATTTAGACTAAGCATAGAAACAGTTATTCAATCTGAGGCAAGACTCATTCTAAAACTTTGGACAATAAGCAAAGTGCATTTTTATCAGAACATCAACTGTGCAGGTATAGTAGCATGTTTGGATTCAAAGGGACGATTTCAAGATTATAAAAAATCATTGTTGCCGCTCAGCCACTTAAAGCCGTTGACTCACAACTGTGAAAAGCAATTTAAGTGTCTGGATTTTGCCAAACTGGGTATTTATTCATTTTTTAAAATTTGTTTTGATTCACCTCTTGAGATGGCTTGGGATGGTTTTATCACCCTTCCTGATTGGTCTTTACCTCAACCAGCCAAAGAACAAGAGAACCATTTCAAAGACTCACAGAAGAACATTCAATCAACAGGGTAGTATTCCTTATTATACATATATTTTTGCCCAAAATACACCCTGTTAATATGTATATATTTTATTAAAAATGATTTTTCTTACGTATAGCCTCTGAATTTTTAAAAATATACTTTCATTTTGTCAAAATATGTGTCACATTAGTCTTGGAAATATAAAATGTAGTAAAGCAACAACATTAATTCTTTTGAAGGGTCAAGTTTTTTCTTATAAATCCACATTGTCAAAGCAGCAGGGACCAGCAGTTGGTCAGGTACAACTTCCTCATGTTCTTTTAAAATCTAATACAGGAGTTGCAGTGGCTTTGTTTGGTATTAGATTAGCGTGTTAACAAATGTGTATTTTTTGAAGGGTCAAGTTTTTTCTTATAAATCCACATTGTCAAAGCAGCAGGGACCAGCAGTTGGTCAGGTACAACTTCCACATGTTCTTTTAAAATCTAATACAGGAGTTGCAGTGGCTTTGTTTGGTATTAGATTAGCGTGTTAACAAATGTGTATTTTCTCCATTGACTGTTTGATTTCTCATTTATGTAATATCTATGATGACAATCATCTTTTTTCCTTTTTCAGGCAATCATAGTGTTACATGACAGTTTCCATCACCACAGGAAAGACTAGTATAAGTGTATAAGTGCAAACGCAAACTAGATAAAAGGATGGTCCATCAACAACCCACTCTCGACAGCTTTAATTGTCAGTACCTCAAACTCTTTTCTATATTTACTGTGCTTTTATATGATTAATCTGACAAGTCAGTCAGTTAAATAAACCAAAATTGAGGTTTAAGATAAAAGGTTTGCACTTGCTCATAATCCATAGATAAATGGTGAAGAAAAATATGTTAATTTAAATATGTTAATTGTATAATTTATGTGCATTAATTTATATTATCTTAGAATATAACCCAGGGTAATATGTCAGTGATATATCAATATACATTATTTTATTAACAAATTTCCCAACCCTCTTTGTTCCTTTTGCTCATCTTGTTTTATACTTGTGCTTTCAGTGACAAGCTTTGGTTCCATTTATTTTCATTGTCATAATTTGTTGCGTAGCTTTTCTAAATGCTGTCGTCGTCGTCGTCGTCCCCATCTGTCTGCATTTAATAAATATTTTAATTTAAGCCACCGTTGTGATGTGCTCTGATTTATATTCTGATCTGAATTGTGTTTATATGCATTTTATAAGTGATTTCTGGGCTATTTCTGTTTGAGAATGCAGCAATTTATATATTTAGTGGACACTTTATGTTTTCGGGGCGGGGGGGGGGGGTAATTAAGAATTTGTGATTTTTAAATGTTGTGATGTATTTTTTTGGAGAGAAAAAATAAGCTACAAGTACACTGCTCATAGACGTGACCTCAAATTTACTGAAAAACCTACCCCTGTAAGGAACTACAAATTCCACCGTTAAGTTATAACACCATAGAATTACGTTATCGTTACAACTTCATTGCCATAATTGAATGTTTACATGTTAATGTGTTCCTTTAAAATGGTGTAATTCCATTTCTATTGCATTTCCTACGCAGGAAACGTTTTGTATAATATTTTAATATTATCATATTGTCTTTTGCTATGACGTTGTCAATCCGGAAGTTCAGTATCTCGAGGCGTCTTGAAAGCGCAAGTATGGAGACGGTAGGTCTAATGTTTTTGTTACAGTTTTGACTGTTCAGTGTTTCAGTGTAATAACGTTGTATATTACATCCTGTTTGTCTTGGGTATTAATTTCATTTTATAGAGGTTTCAAATCACAATCTTCCCCTCATTATCTTGAGATCGACTTATTTTTCGACTAAACAAAGCTGCGAAATTGGTCAACTGGTTAGCAGAGGTTTATTTTCCGGTTTTTACGTTTCCCCGCCCCTCTCAGTATTTGATTGGCTGCTGGCCTTTGTAGGGTAATATAATTGGATGAGAATTTTCTGATTTCGTCATTTGATTGTAGATCATTTCAGTCAAAATAATATGTTTACTTTTATAGATATATTAAATGTAACTGTTTAGAGCAATATCTGTCAATATCAGTGTTGTCATTTTATTCGTGTTAATATTAAAATAGATAGGGTTACATTATCTGACATTAAAATCTATAGAATTGACTAACTTATAGTTATTTCTGATTTAAACAATTAACTTTTAACCACTATGGATAATTTGTTAGTAGTAACTGGTAGTTGTTCAGCAAATAACAACTGCAAAGTTTTCTTTTTCTTTGCAGATATTTCGAAAAAGTGGACTAGATATCTACCTTTCTGTCTTCCTTTTTTTGTCCTTGCTGTCTTCTTTGAGTAACTGTCATGATCCCCCTGCTCGGACCATGAGCCATGGAGCCAAGGCCATGTCCAGTAATACTGTAAAGAAAGGTGACAGCCGGCATTTATCTGTTTGTGAATTTTGCATTTGTAGATTATGTACCAAATTTTCTAGAACTTTGCTCTATTATTTTGGAATGGCTTAACGTTTTTGTGTGTGTGTGTGTGTGTGTGTGTGTGTGTGTGTGTGTGTGTGTGTGTGTACGTGTGTACGTGTGTACGTATATACGTGTGTACGTGCACGCGCGCACGTGCGCGCGAGCGCATGCATGCGTGTGTGTTTGTGTTCCCATAAACCCAGTTTCTAGTATGGCTGCAGAAGTTGCTGGTTATAAAAGTGTAGCCAAACAAATCATTGATCTGGCTGTGTCTGGAGTTGCTCAGAACCGCTCTTATAGGCGACTGGCAGACTTCACCGACACCATTGGAAACCGTGTCAGTGGTTCACGCAATCTGGATATGGCTATCAAATATATGTACAATGCTATGATGAAGGATGGTCTGGATGTACATTTGGGTGAGTTAGCATTGTTGTTTCTAACATGGTGCAGATGTAATAGGCTTTGATAAGTTGATGATAAATAACAGGTGAACTTTTTTTCTTGTGGTTAAATTAAATATCACACTTGTCATTTTCTTCTTCAGAGCCTGTTAAAATCCCACATTGGGTGAGAGGTAAGGAAAGTGCGGAGATGATTTTTCCCAGGGCTAAAAGTCTTGCTATGCTGGGACTGGGGAGCAGTGTCGGGACCCCACCTGAGGGTAACGACTTTACTGAATATTTTATCACCTGCCACTGATGCTTCTCTAACTACTAACTGGCTTGCGATCATTTCATCAGGCATCCAGGCAGAAGTGTTGGTGGTTACGTCTTTTGAGGAGCTGAAGCATAGGACCAGTGAGGCAGAAGGAAAAATAGTGGTGTTTAACCAGCCATTTGTCAGCTATGGTGAGACTGTGGCTTACCGTGCTTATGGCGCCTCAGAGGCAGCTAAAGCAGGAGCAGTGGCCACACTCATTCGATCAATCACGCCATTATCTATCAACAGGTATACCTACTGTACCTTAGACTGTAGTTTTATACTATTTATGAAAATAAAATTTAAGCAATTCAGTTTTGATCCTCAAATATTTAATGTAAACATTCATAGGCGTATTTTTTCTCTCTCTGTGTAGTCCTCACACAGGCTGGCAGGACTACCAGGATGGAGTCAAGCGCATTCCTACAGCCTGCATCACCACAGAGGATGCTGAGCTGATGTGGCGTGTAGCACAGAGGGGGCAGAAGATCGTGGTCAAACTCACAATGGAAGCCAGAACCCTTCCAGACGCAGACTCCTTCAACACAGTTGCTGAGATAAAAGGCTGGCAACACCCTGAACAGGTCAGTCCTCCTATCACAGACACATTCTCGTCTTGTTTGTTTGCCTGTGTATCCTCTCTGTGTTCCTGACTTAAAGTGGCCAAAACATGTGAGCTTCCAAAAAAAAACCTCTATGGGAAACAAATGTACTGTCCAGCAAAAACATGCTCTATTATTAAGTTCTTCTCTCTCTCTCTCTGTCTCTCTTCATTTGTCAGACTTTCAGTCTTTTTTGGTTTGGTAGGGCGGGGGAGAGAATGATGGTGTAGCCTTTTTTTTTTGCTGACTCCAGATATTCCCACAGCTGTTAAGTCTGGCTGTGTTTTGCCAGTGTGGGTGATCTAATCGTTCCAGTGGAGCACTGAGATTCATCTTCTTTCTGAAAATTGTGAGGAATGGCACTTACAGTTATTCAGCATGCTCCTGCTTTTTATGGAAGCTCAGCATTAAATACTACTGAACATAAACATTAAAATTATAATACTCAACTTTCAGTCAGCCTGTCCCCTCCTTATTCCCTTGAGTCCAGTGTTGCCATTAAAGTGCGGGTGCGCTGTTGAAGTGGGTGGTTCAGAAGAGAGTACCATTTGAGATGAATGCCTGGAACCGAAATTTCCCAGCAGAAAATTGCATTGTTCCACCATGATTATAGTAATTCACCTCATTTGTCAGTGGTTTAGTTCTGTGGCTGATTGATGTATTTAATTACGTTAAACCAAAACATAGTGTGTTTTTTAACAGATCACTGCAAGTCCAAGCAGCTCAACTGAAATTACAGGATAATTGCTAAAATTAAATTATCCCTTTATGGTAGGACACGTTTTGTGCTTGTAACTCCAATAAACAATATTTTCATACTTTATAAGCTGTGATATTATGAGTATTAGACACAATAATAATGATGATTTCCCACTTTCATTATAAGATTTCTTAATCTTTTCTGCATCAGACACTTATCACTTCACTTGACTCAGCTTGGGTGTAACTCAATACCCCACACGCTGGTTTGGTGAGAATGAGAACATGTTTAACAGCGCATAATGTAGCAATAAGGACCTTCAGCCCAGAGGCAGGGTTGTCATGCTGGAACAACCTGATTAAGCAAATAAGATACTGCAAACCAAAGCTCCAGTGCATGCAGGTACATGCTCTCTGCAGGAGAGTGAGTAAGATCCCTGCTATTTAGTGGACAGTGCTGAGAGAAAAAAAAAATGCAGTAGGTTCAGGATATCTGAAATGGTATCCAGCACCAAAGCATGTTGGTAAAACCAGTTTAGTAGATTTAAAGTACAATTGCTCAAGGTTTTTGTTAGTTATTGTGTCAGTGTAAACATAAATGACAGGCAGGAGCAGAGCTTTCTACTGATAAGGACTGTCCTCTTTGAATTTGCTAATCACAGTATTTCAGTTACACTGGTTTTAAATATAATGATAACTACATGACCCCAAGTAAAGTTTTAATTTCTCATTTTATTGTGCCACATTTGTAGGTTGTCTCTGAATCATCATCCAGCCGAGGTGGAGGTTGCTTGATTGTTGTATATGTGTGTTTATTGTTGTTAGGGAAGTGTGTATTTATGTATGTGTTTTTGACAAAGTGGCTTTTGTTCACTGGTAAAAATGGTGGGGGGGGGGCTCCTGGGGATTGCCCAGGACTGTTTCATTGAAATAAAACCAGCGCATGCTCCTGTGCAACACTAGGCCCATCATTTAACAGGGCGCACAGTGTTATTTTAGACATTGGTTTCTTTTGGTGGTTTTGGGTTTAGAATGGTCAAGTTAAGTTAAGTGGAAAAACCAACAAGAAGCTTTGACTCTAGAGAAACACTGCTGATGTAATAGAATTTAGTCTGGGAACCAGTGCGTGGTTGTTCATTATAGAAAAGGGAAATGGAACAAATCACATGTTTGACTGTGTCAATATGTATGGGTCTTAATAAAAAAAGACCCAGATGTGGTTTTATGAGTCATTTCCCCACTCTAGCCTTTAATAGTCATATTCAGAATGAATTCTTTCGCAACATGAAGAAAAGCTTTGCGGAAATATTTCTGTTAATAATCCTTAATAATTCAAAAATTTTTGAAGAAATAATTGCTTTTTGCTGTTGAATGGTGTAAGGTAGTTCCAGGCCTTTCATCTGGTAACTTGTCCCATCCTGCATCCAAATGACAATGGGATTCAATGTTATGCTAAAAATATCCTTACTTAAGACCAACAAAGTGACACTTAGTTAGTTAAAATATGCATTTGTGTTGATTTAGGGTCTGGAATGTGCAGCCTTCTAGTCTTTGTACAGACCGAGACTCGCTCGGGTCAGAAAATGCTTTGTGACCTGGAACATGAGGTCAAAGGCGCATTGCTGACGGGAATCCCACCCCTTGAAATTCCTGGAAATAGAGATATTTTGTTATCTCTGCTTTTTTCTTTTTAAGCCAGTCCATCCTGGCTAATTAAAGCATTGCTATTAGAAATACAGAGTCACATTGAAGCGTTTAACAGTGTTTTGTATGCTGGTCTCGTTCTAATTCAGACCAATGATCACGTTGCCACGGACACAACGTGGGATTTTGCACTGGAATCACTGTGTCGATTTGCACTTCCAGGTCGTCTTACTGAGTGGGCATCTGGACAGTTGGGACGTTGGCCAAGGTGCCATGGATGATGGAGGGGGAGCCATGATATCCTGGGAGGCACTGTCACTAATCAAGGACTTGGGTAGATAGACAGTCGTGTATATAATGCACTGGTGCTGATATCCTGTCAAGGAGAACAAAAAAAACAAAAAGACCTTGAATATTACACAAGCTTTGTTTAGCTTTAAGCAATCTGTTTGTTTGACTGAGGTCCACTGAATAAAATTACTGATCTGTTATAACGCTAGAGAGGGCAAAGTTAAATATTGTCAATAAACTCTGCGTTTATTTAATGTATAGGGAAATGTTGTTATTCATTGTTTTGTAATACTTGTCCTCCAGGTCTGCGTCCAAGAAGGACCCTTCGGACGGTGCTGTGGACAGCTGAAGAACAAGGCGGAATCGGAGCGCAGCAGTACTATCATTTCCACAAGGTAGAGCTGATTGGACCAGATATGTAGAGCTGATATGTAAATTATCCAACAGGAAAATATCCTAAATGCTACACAAGCATTGTGATATTTTCTTTTTTTAACTGCCTCCAAAGCCACAACAGACAACTAGAAAATGCTTTAATGTCCATCTTTTGACATGTTCATGAGCACTTCTTTCAAGGAGATTGTTTCTCTAACAGCTACAATATTAAGATTAAAATGCAACGGTTCGTGCTGGCACAAGAAGGATAGAGTGATCACAACAAATTGGTTAAAGGTCATTGTGACTAAACAAAGTACATTTTGGGTCATAATGGATATCCAGGCTATTTATTAACAGTGCTAGTTCAGATCTAAAAGGTCAACTGTCAGCTTCACTTTGACATCAAACTGTTCACTAAAAACCATTTTATGCTTCTGTTATCCTAATTTCAGCGTGGAATGGCAGATCTTCTTTGATTGTAAGAATTATTGTCTTGTTCCTCATCATAATTTCCGTTGGATTCTGTTCTCTTTCTGTGTCTTGTCCCACTACAGGGGAACGTGTCCAATTTTGACCTGACAATGGAGTCGGACTTGGGCACCTTTGCACCAGTGGCTCTGCAGTTTTCTGGCTCCAGTGCAGCACAAAAGGTGATGGGCCATGTCGATGACCTTGCAGGGAAGGCTCAATTGGAACCCAGAAATACATGATAATGGGGGCGATATACAGTAGTAGAGACTGTTACAAAGCTGAGAAATGCTTTATTTTGTCTGCATTATAACAGATCATGGAAGAAGTGGTTAAATTATTGGCCCCCATTAATACAACTAAACTGGAGGGGTACGCAGAAGGGACAGACATCTCTCCGTGGATGAAGGCAGGAGTACCAGGTGAGTTGTTGCCTTCCTTTTTTATTATAATCATGATGTCTTACTTTGTTGGATTTTTGTACAATTTTATGTTTATGAATAATGAAATGTAGGTGTAATTACACGTTTTCGTGTAACGATAAAAGTTTTTCATTTTAATCTTTTTTCATACCGTATACTCAATTAACTCAACAATTCAGGGAATTCAGTGTTATTTGGGGACAGTTTTGTAGATTATCGTGTATAACATCACCTTAACTTTAGATTTCCCCCCTCATTCCATCTGTCACTCAGGTGCCAGCCTCCATGTTGAAAACAGTCGGTACTTTTGGTACCACCACAGTGAAGGTGACACCATGACTGTTCAGGACCCTCGAGACATGAACCTCTGCTCAGCACTGTGGGCCGTGGTTGCCTACGTTGTGGCTGACCTTGAGGATATGCTGCCCAGGTAGCTGGAACCAGCACTTTTCAGGAAGAAGGGGATTCAAGTTTTTTTTTTTAGAATTTATGTAAACATTATAGAATTTTAGTTTTTTTTAAATAAAGACAGTTATGCATATGTAATGTTTCCCTAAAGCATCTTTGACTGCAGGTCAAAGATAGGGCATCTATTTAAATATAATTTGTGTGTCTTTTTATGGCCTTATGCTACAGAAAGTATGAAAATAGGAGATTGCTTTTAGTCAGTGACTATTACACTCTTGATAAATGTTAATCTGTAGTTAAACAGTGAATTTATTCATTACAAATTGTGTTTAGTACAGATGTGAAAATCCCAGTGGTTGAATATCCCCCGTGGTTCTGTAATAATGTATAAAAGAGGAAGATGATGAGGAAACAAATCAGACTCATGGAAAAGTAGAAATAGATGCTGAGATGTTGCACGAAAACTCTAAAATTATAGATCGAGTTGAGGAAGTGACAAAACATTTATGTGGAGACCAACTTGCGGATGCATTGCACAAACACACACACACACACACAGCTGGGATACTGTTACCCCCTGAACTGATAAGTCAGCTTCCCCGGGGGTAATGTCAAGATGATGTGTGTGTCTATGTTGAAATAGAGCTGCGTAACATTTAGCCTGAGTCACACAAAGTTGTGTTAGCGACGTGACGTACAGAGTTGCTGTCTGTCTAAAAAATGGTCAACAGATTTAAACAGCAGTGATTTAGTCTTGAGAATGAGATTTAAAGTCATTACAGAATTCGGTTATCAAACACACCTGAAGATAAAATGGCAATAATAGTAATCATGCTTGTTGCTTATTATAGTCTGGATTAAACATACTTTTGTGAAATATTTAGAAATAAATGTCTTGTACTAGAATGCGCGAAACTGCTGAATGTGGAGTTTGTAGAGTGGGAGCGCCATCATGTGGAATAGGTCCAACATAACATAACATAACAAAGTTTATTAGTATTATTATTGACGATCTTTCTTTTATTTCTAGAGAAGATAAGAAGAACTTTTACTGAATATTTTTTATCGTGATTTTTTTTTAAAATAAATGCAAATATTTAAAATTACAAACCCTTTTTGTGATTTTTCTTTTAAAATAATTGTCCGGTTACCGAAAACCAGGAGATGATGTAGTAAAGAAAACAGTTAAATAATGGAAACATTGTTAGTGCACTAATATTCTTTATGTGCCTCTCTAATGTCTTTATAATTACTTTAATTCCTCTTCAATTTGTTTGAGAATGATCCAAAAAGTAGTCATTTCCCCCACTATTTCCACGTTGTAGTTGGACCATCATTACCCAAATCTCTCATGTCAGAAGTTAAGACTTGGAATGTCCTACTCAACGGTGGCTCTGTGGCCGCTGCCACAGCTTTGTAATATCATTTTCTCTCACGAACAAGAAGCAGTTCGGAGAGTTCAGAGTTCACGAGCCTTTTCTACTGCTGGAAGAAGAGACCGCCGTCGGCTCCAGTGTGGAGTACGACGCTGAGCTCGACGAAAACACCAAAAAAGGTTGTTGAAACGGCTTCAAACCTGACCAAAGAGACCCCGGTGGAGCCTGGACTAGTGATGGAGAAACCGAAGCAATTGGGTTGAAATGGTTCAGTCTTTCGAAGCATTTGATACAATCGAGTATGGTGACATCTGCTGGCCAAAAGTGACCACAGCATTTGAAAAGAAAAGAGTGATGAAAAGACATTGTTGTATGTTTATCAGTAAAGGTTCTGTGGTAATCTTAAAATGTTCAAAGCTTTATTTCGATTCTAAAACTAAAACTAAAAATAAAATCATGTTTCTACAAAAAAATCCAGGCACAACTGAAAAATGAATAAGCTGAAGCCTTTGGGCTTCAGCCTAATGTTTGTCTTTTTAATAATAATAATAATAATAATAATAATAATAATAATAATAATAATAATAATAATAATAATAATAATAATAATAATAATAATAATAAACAACTTGTGTTATAATATAATTATGCCATCATAACTATTGTCTGTGTTAGGGACAATAAGGTGACCGGATTCTCAAAATTATAAACTGGGACACTATTTTTTTCTTTACTAAAAATCATATACTAGGCAAATCCTCACTAAATATAAAAGATTTTATTTTAGTCAACTGAGGTGATACAGTTTGTAAACATTTACTTGCGCTATCTTTGTTAAGAATAATAAGTAATTGGGGTAATGTATGTAAGTCTGACAATTAGAAAAATGCATTTACAAAAAAAAAAGAAAAGAAAAAAGTGAAATACATGTTCAACTAGGAACCGTCAGGACAACAATTACTAAGAGAATGAGAAGGGGATTTGGGTGGTTGTTGTGTCCAGGCCTCCCTAACAACGCGGTAGTGTGACGTAATGACGCAAAATACGGAAGTTAGTTGTGAACACAAGAATAAAGAAATAAAACGTAAAAATAAACCACGCAGTGCTTATTACCTACGAACGACTACACGCAATTTCGAACCTAACAGTTTTGTTTAAAAATAAGATCATTTCAGCGCAGTTGGACTTCAGACTGGTCCGCCCAGACTGAGTCAAAATTGGCGTGAGACGTCGCCGGCACGCGTGTGACGTCATGAAGCCTCATTTGGGGAGTCACGTGATTTTTGCAAGACGAAAGCTCGATACAGGTGTCGAACGTCTGCTTCGAGCATGACATCTCTAGCCTGGACCTGTGCGAGTTTAGCTGCAGCTTAGAGCCCACGTCTCCCTTACAAAGAAATAAAGAGATCGGTGAGCAAACATTTTGAGAATGCTAAGCGCTAACACGCACGAGGTAACGGCTAGCAAACATTTTGAGAATGCTAAGCGCTAACACGCACGAGGTAACGGCTAGCAAACATTTTGAGAATGCTAAGCGCTAACACGCACGAGGTAACGGCTAGCATTATAGCTAACGGCGGACCGCTAGCTCAGACGCCAACGAGGGGAGCCATGTGCCACCAGATATGTTGGTTTGCATCATTTCCACACACCTGTGCAGGATTTATCTGAGCATTTCAAGCACTTTCTTCCATGCTTTAATTTACCTGCTGTGAATATTACGTTTTATGTTAGCGTATTTTGAGTACTTTTTATCCTCACTGTCCAACATTAAATCAGGTTAAACCTTTGCTGTTTTTGGTCAATTAGGATTACCAAAATTATTTCTATTTGCTAAATGCCAGAGAGTGAGATTTTTTTAAACAATGTTTTATTTCTTTCTTGAGAGTCAGAGGTTTACTTCCATCTCATTAACGTTTGGTAGCATTGCCTTTGAACTATATGACTATATGATGTGC
The DNA here is from genome assembly GCA_016586285.1 of Arothron firmamentum. NCBI lineage: Eukaryota > Metazoa > Chordata > Actinopteri > Tetraodontiformes > Tetraodontidae > Arothron > Arothron firmamentum. The sequence continues at coordinate 3,712 of BJFM01002141.1, read as the reverse complement.
TTACACAAGCTTCTCACAATCGTTTGCAGGATTTATGGCCTGTTCCTCCTGACAGAACTGGTGTCACGGAGCCGTTTGTAGGAAGCTTCCCGACTCCTGGGGAGTGGCCTTTCAGTCCATGGCTACAGGACCCTTTTTGACTGTCAGCATCTTCACAAAGACTTTTGTTCTTGGATTGATTTGCACATTTTGGACCACGTTCTTCTCTGGGACACAGAACCCATCCTTTTCTTGAGTGGTATGATGGCTGGACAATCCCCATGGTATTTATCTTATAGATAATTGTTGGAACAGAAGAAATGTTGTTGAAAATTAGTGTTCCTGTTTGCTGTGACAGGGTTTGTCTGGTGAACCAGGGCGCAAAGGACAGGTGAAGCTTTGAAAAGGAATATTCCTGCCTTTTTAGGTTTCTCACACAGTCAACCTTTTAAAGATCAAAAGTTGTGATTGGTCCTTTTTATTTTTCCTCTATATCCTTGCAGCAAGGAATATAAGGTGATCCTGGACACAACAGTCCCTCTGGAGACCCGGGGTCACCAGGGTTGCCTGGTCCAAGGGGGCTGAATGGAGAGTGCGGAGTCCCTGAAATGCTAGGCATTCACTCAGTTAGTTTTTATTTGATCTCATTGATGTTTGTATGGCTGCTCATTGTTCTCTTCTCTGCAGGGGCGTGATGCATCCGACCAACATATTGTTGAAGTGGTCCTGAAGATATTGCAGGGTGAGTGTCCGGGCCTCGATATTCTGTTGGTGTTTGCGGTAGAAATGCTCATCTTCCCAAGAATTAAACTGTCATAGATGGTTCGTTTGAAATCATGACACCGTGTTTTACTTGACAGAGGCTGGCAGCAGTGTCAGTGAGCGCCAAGAGGGCTGTCCTTGGTGGGCAGGTGTGATGGTCTGCCTTGGCCTCCCAGACCTCCTGGGCCAGCTGGCCCACAGGGACTACAAGGTTTACCTGGTCCTTGTGGCATTTGAGGTACTATCAGAGGACCGGGACAGATGGGAAACACAGGACTTAAAGGTAGAGTACAATCAGGACAGCCAACAGGCCTCTTACAGCTGCTGTTTTTTTTAACTTCTACAATAACTGAAATTTTGGTGATACTGGTTTACTGATATGAATTTAGAAAGTGGTGGGATGCTTTTGTAGAATGTTTTGTGTCCATTTGTCTGCATTATAAGTGCTGCATTTTTCTGTTTCTAAAATGTTTCGATCTCCAATCCATCATATAAAAACACATGAGTAGGTTCCAAATGTAACACTTCACCCTGTGAAACAGGAGAAATCTGCTCACAACCTAAACTTTAGCAGTGAACAATCTTGCACACTGAGGACATTTTTGAGAGGACCTCTGGTATAGTTTGTTGTTAAGTCCTTGTTTTATTTCAGTATTGTCTGGTTATGCGTAATAATTATTTAATTTTATTGTTTGAAAATGCACAAAAGAAAAAGAGGCAGTAATAAAATAAACTGATGGAGTTGAACTTCTGGCAAAGTAAAGTGGGTTTTTTATTCAGAACAGCTGTGGTTTAAAATCTTTCGGTCTTTGGTTTCATGTCTTGTCTGCATCTCTGTCTCAGTTCCCCAGGGACCCTTGACGGGTGGGCCCTTTGGGCTGTAATCTACGTGATGGCTCACACAGTCTCCAGGATTAGTGTCCATTGCGTCCCTTTGACCCAGGATGTCCTGGTGGTCCTAGCAGCCCAGGAACACCTTGCTGACCAACAGGACCTGGAGGTCCCATCTTACCATAGCCAGGGGCTCCTGGGACACCTGGGAGAAAAAAAGGAAGCTGTTATTCCCGGTACTTTATTGCAGAAGGTAGTTGTCAATCCAAATGACTGCCACTCGTATGTTACCTGGAGCACCTGGAGGTCCAATATCTCCCACTTCTCCAATACCTTTATCTCCTTTTGGTCCTACAGACACAAAACAAGTCTTGACCAGATTTTCAAAATAAAAAAACTGGGACACAATTGTTTTTATTTGCTATCTATTTATAAATACACATACACACACATGGCAAAAACATGGCCACTACCACCAAACAGACAAAAATGTATAATATTAAACCATTTTGAACATCAACATGCAGTGCACAAACATAATAAGTGCATAATACTACTCTGAGGTTATCTTTCTGACCCTTTGCTTCCTGAAAAAGGTCCACTCCAGCATGAAATACTAAGATTTGCTTTGATCCTTTCATAGAACCCAGAACAGCTATTGTGAAAGTTAGCCTGAGTAATGATTAGTGCTTTTAAGGGGTCCAGGCCCATGCGGCTTTATGGACCAATGAGCATCAAGCCACAGACACTGGAGAAAGACAGAGCTTGTTAATTGGTTCAGATTACAGATTGCTATGACAACCGTGTGATTGATATACACCAGGGCCAAGCACAACAAGTTCCAACTGTAATAGCCTTAATGACTTGCTACCATGCAATGCATATTGTTGATAAAAGAAAAAAGGAGAAAAAAAAATGGGACACCCAGGATGGACCTTGCATAAAACTGGGACAAAGCAATGGTTCTGTTGAAATCCACCAGCACACAAGGCTCAAAACCGGGACTGTTCCAGGCAAACCAGGACGTCTGGTCACCCTAATTATGTAAAGTGGTTTCAACTGTACAGAGGCAGCAGTGATACAAGGCTGCAGGATTAATCTTTGGAAGATCAATGGTGGAAGTGTCTGAATGGACGAGGCCTACCACACCAATGCAGTCAGTATCTTCCTCTCCATCAAGGCGGTAACAATCCTGGTGATAACACCTATCATAATCTCTCCTGAAATTGAAAACACACAAAAACTGATGTCTGAAATATCAAGTTATGCATTTCCAAATATCGCATTTTTTATGACAATTTTTAACTAAAATTAACTCTTCGGTGAAGTATGCCAAATTGCAACCATGTTTTATTTAAGAAAATGTAGAAAACTCAAAGACTCTTAAGACACACCTCTGCAGCTAAGCAGCTAGCTTAGCGTTAGCAATGGGCAAATAGAGGATACGCTAACAGCTTCAAACTGAACAATCACATCTCTTTAGATTAAAAAAAATTAAGGACATTTTAAATCCACAATTTTCTAGAAAATACTGTAAAGTGAGTCTATCCAGTAAGAAGACTTTTTTTTTTTTTTTTAACTTTGTCATGTCTAAGGACGTTTAAATAAGCCATCACAATTGTGTTTAAGTGCTCAAATTATGCTAGCAGAAAACGTAACATACACAGCAGGTAAATTAAAACATTGCAGAAAATGCTTAAAATGCTCAGATAAAATCTGCACGGGTGTGTAGAAATAAGCAAACCAACGTACAGTGGCACGTGGCGTCCCTCGTTGGCGTGAGCTAGCGGTCCGCCGTTAGCTATAATGCTAGCCGTTACCTCGCGCGTGCTAGCGTTACCGCTTCGCATGCTCAAAATGTTTGCTCGCCGATTTCTTTATTTCTTCGTGAGGGAGACGTGGGCTCAGAGCTTCAGGTAACTCGCACAGGTCCAGGCTCCACCGAGGTATCCACGGTCAGGTTTGAAGCCCTTTCAACAACTTTTCTGGTGTTTTCTTCATGCTCAGCGTCATCCTTCACATGGTCTCTCCTTCCAGCAGCCGAAGAGGCTCGTGAACCCTGAACTCTGCTCTCAACCGTTTGAACACACCTGCTGCCTCCCGATTGGCTGAGAGCTCGTCAACACACACACACACACAC